>JAQIWT010000595.1:0-17425 GCA_034696485.1 Isohypsibius dastychi
CCCCCCCCCCCCCCCCCCCCCCCCCCCCCCCCCCCCCCCCCCCCCCCCCCCCCCCCCCCCCCCGCGCTCACTCATCGCTCGTTTCCACCACGGTGGTTGACAACGGCTGCCACCAGCATTAGCAGAGGTTTGAAATGTAGGTTGGATTAAGCTTTTTCCTGTCTGAAGCCAGTCTTAAATCTTAAATCAACCTACTTTTCCAACCTCCACTTTCAAGTCACGGTAAAATCACGTCCTCCAAAATATTCGGCTGCGAAGTAGAGTGATTGTTTCTATACCATGGGGTCCGTCGTTTGCTGTCTCGCGTAGTCTTGGTCAATGAGGATGTTACCGCGATTACGGTAAACTGTAAGTACGCAGTCAATCAAATGAAGAGCCTGTATTAGGCCATTGTTGTTTTTTTCTTATCCACGACTTGTCCAAGCAAAAACTTTCGTGACGTTACGCCGCTGGCGGTACGTCACGATAGCGCAGTGCAACTGCAACAAGCTCCTCAAGAAAGGTTCTGGTCCAAGAAATGACCGTCTATCAAAAGCATTTGCCGTGGGAAAAGTGGTGCGGACCCTACCCGCTCCGATGTAGCGGCTCCCGCTGTGGGGGAACATTTGCTAACAAATCTCAACCTCGATACGCCGCTGTACGAGTACGAGTTGTCAAAACCACAACACAGAAGTATCATTTATTTTCGACAAGTTTTTTTTCGCAAAACCGCACATTGCCTCGATCAGAGTTTCGTGCGGTGGAATCACAAGGTTGACCCGCAATCATGGGGTCACTTTTTCATGATTTTGAGCAGCAATACGGGTCTGTGACTGGAGAAATCACTGTTTTACTCAACGAAATTCGCCATCAATATGGGGGTACGTTTTGATCTACAGTCGACGTCCACTTGACTGATTTCATTTTTGCCCCGATTCAAAGTGTGATAATGTTAAATTACAGCTGAGAAACGTTCAAAGATCCGTGAAGCCGAGCGTCATTTCGAAGAATGCAACGAACTGGTAAGTCACTTCGTTACTCATGTCGTTCTGGACTGTTCCCTGTATAAATGTCGGTGTTTGATACATTTTGTTGGCAGATGGGCTGTGTTATCAAATGATGATTTGCTAGTTTATTGATTCTTCTGGTTTGTTTTGCAGTTTGAACAGATGGAGCTGGAAATTCGTGCATTACCCACAGAGGATAAAAGCAAATACTCCAATAGACTGCAGAGTTTCAAAGCTCAGGTTCAAACTTTGCAACTGGATTTGGTGAGTTGAAAGCGAAAGTATTTTCGGAAAACAAAAACAAAATTTTAACGTTGAAAAAAAAATCCGGAATATCAATCCTTGATCTTGAAGAAATGTTTTCGTATTTGTGCTAAAAAACCGTTTTTTTATTCCTTGTGGAATGTCCGATGTGCAATTTTTGCACTTCCGGTTTGTGATTCTGATTCTTGTATTTCTTCCAGAAAACTGCCAAAAGTCAATCTCATTCCGATCAACGCGGCGAGCTCTTCTCCCTCGATGAGACTTCCGGTCCCTCAGATGATCAGCGCCAATTCCTCCTCGATAATTCGGAACGTCTTGATCGGACGACCTTTAAGCTAGAACAAGGTTACAGGGTCGCGCTGGAGACGGAAGCGATCGGAGCCGGGGTGTTGGACAGTTTGGGGACACAACGTGAATCTCTGAATAAATCACGACAACGTCTAACGGAAATGGAGCAGGATTTGGGAGCGAGTTCGCGGATTCTGACGACGATGATTAGAAGAGTGGTCCAGAATCGCGTTGCGATTATATTTATTTTTGCGTTTTTGTTCCTTATTGTTGGAATTGTAATTTATTTGTCTGTTCGAAGATCTCCTTGAAGTATGACGTTTAAACTGTTTCAGATATCACTCCTATTGTCCAAGATCTTCAACGTAGAAGAACTGACTTTGATGTTGTTTTTTGCAGCTTTTTTTATAACACCCTTTTTTCCTGATTTATTGCGTCATTCTTCAATGCCCTCTCCTTTATTGAAATTGAATATAAAAATCAATGATCTTTTGTCGTACAAGCAAGTAAGTTTGTCTTGAAGGTGTCATTCTACAGTATGTGGAGACAAATCGCCGAGAAATTTCATTCGAGAATTGAATGAGGAATAGATCAGGTCAACTGTTGATTTAATATCATATGGGGAGTTTGAGTTTGTGAACATGCCAGTTTTTTGGGGCTACATGATACAGCAAAGTGGCCAATTCCGCCGGGTAATTTGAGATTCAAATCCCTATCGAAATTTTGTTGAAATCAAGTTTCAGTCAACTGAAATAATCCTAACAGTTATTACAGACCGTTTCGGAGCGGATTCACGGATAACAAGGATAATACTGTAACACTTATCGAAGCGAATCTTTCTACTATCCATCGAATCGCATATGCTGAATTATTCAGTGGATGTATTTGGGTGCTGGATGTCCATGTTTGAGAACAATGTTGAAGCTAGTTTTGCTGCAAAGTCGACGTGAGCGGGATAGTCTGTAGTGAAGTGGTCCACAGCCCTGTTTGCTTCATAACAAGGTGACCGATAGGTATCCAAACGATAGAGTTTCGGGCATCAAATATAATAGTAACAGAACCAGTCTGAACCATCGGAGCGTAATGCCAGCCGTTCGAAAAGTGCGCAGTTGGACCCCAGTACTGAAAGGTTGGCAGTTCAAAAGATTTCGATTAAAAGAAGGCTTCAAAAAAGGGTGCTCTCTTTGTGAGTCGGTAAAGTAAACTTTGATCATCGGACTTGACGTCGGTTAATGTATGTAAGAGACTGCATTGATTCACCGAAAATCAGATCAGAACCCCTTTTGTCTGCAGACGTGTCTTAGCCATATCTCCAAGATCAGGCGTCCAGTTAGACGTCTTTATCAACCGCTACTGCGTCATCCTGCTAACTGATCGAGTAGTCTTCTCATTTAAGCAAGCGCCAAAATATTTATTTGACGCAGTTCACTAATCGTTTGCAACACATAGTCTCTTCATACATCCTTTTCAAATTCGATAAACTCCAGCCACAAGAATGAAAATCTCACTGAGCTTCACCTGCATTTTTATTGCTGCAACCGTAATTTCGGTCAATGGGTAAGAAACAGCTTCCTTGAACCACTTACCATTACAGTTGTAATGATGACCTGCTCATTTTGCAGATTCGGTCGCACCACTCGGCATGCAGTGCACACTACAAGGGCGAACCGGGCCACCATGGCAATGACACGAAGGTTCACAACTCCAAGAGCGTCTCCAAGGACAACCCCAAGGATAACCCACCCTAGAAGATTACCATCACCAACAAGACGAATGTCAATAAGGGCAACAAAGAGAATGACTCCTGCTCCCATGATCAGACCACAAACCACCTGGCTTCCACCAGCCCCTCGGATATTCCAGACAGCTCGTCGACCAACTAATCCCCCAATGACCACATCTATTGTCAGAGTGACGACCAAAGTCCAGCCTACTACAACCAAACGCCCCAGAACCCAACCGCAATTCACGCAGCAGGTAGCCAGCACAATGCAACAAAATCCGATTCGGCATTCACGTGCCTACACCGAAAGACTCACACAAATCAGTACTCTTCCCTCGATGCCTCCGGTGTATACCTCGAAACGTCCAAGATCTGAAAAAGCATCGCCAAATCATGAGATTTCAACCAAAAAGAAATCATCCAACAGCGGCGGTCAGCTCAGCATAACTTCCTCTTTTTTTTGTTTAGTTCTTACCATGGCGTTGCTGCAATAGGGTTACCAGACCAGATAGCCTTGTATCGATATGGTGATCCATGAATGCTTCGACCATTTTACTGCCTAAGACAACCGCTTTATACATAAACTTCTACTTGCTTGCTGCAATTTAAGATTATATGTAAAGTGCATTACATTGTCAAGTCCAGGAATTTCGCAACATTTTCTAAATCAGCCATCTTTGTCACGCAACAGAACAACACTACTTGCCAAGTTTGTGAGTGTGCTGATTTGAAGCTGTGTGAAGTCAGATTCTGTAGCTAAAGAACAGAAAATATGGAACATACTTGGTGTGATCTGGTTTTTTTTCGTTTGATTGAAGCTCTCTGCTTGGTTGCTCTCATCGTACTCAAGTTACTTCGCGGAAGCCCACGAGCTGAAGGCCGAATTTGCCTAACACCCGCAAAATAACATTCTTTATTGATTGGTGTTTAGTCTATGGTAAATGAAGAGAATCGATGTGGCGGAACTGTCATCAAAATCTTGAAGCACTTTTGTGTCACAGGTTAGTATGCTTCAAGTGTGTCAATACACGGGCACAGTTGTGGCCCGAGAAATGACTGTACTAGCTGTAGAGTTAGAAGATTTTCCTCAGCCCTAATCTCACCATCACTTAAGTACAGTACTTCTGGTGCTGGTCGCATGACGAGTGTTATTTCCACAAGAGTAGAAAAGCTTTCGTAGTCAACCAGCACATCACTTGAACCGATTTGCCAGAACATTCCAGTCGTATACAAAGCACAAAAAATGCACGAAACAAAAAGAAATTTCATTCAACAATAATCCAGACCAGGAATTTCGTACCATATTTGAAGTCACGATGCTGTTAGTTTTTGTGACCTTATACGTTTTAGTGCCGTATTCGTTGGCTACGGCTGGTTTCAACATGTCTGTGAAGATACTGAAATCTGACCGTCTGAGTACAGTTGTCAGACTCAAGTGGATATCGGATGATCCTGATCTGACCCCTTTCACCACTACATGGAAGATTAAAAACGCTCACATCGATAAAGTAAATAAAGTGAATCCTGGACCAACAGACGACTGGAAATGGGGTGCAATCGTCGGCAGGAAATTCATGACTAAACCGGATATGATTGGTTTTGTGTTGGATCCCCTGAACCAAAATGGCAGTTTACAACACATTCAGATATCCTGCAAGTGGGGTGGAACTACTTACACCTGCGTCCTCAATGCAACTTCTAGCTTTCCTGGAAACAAACTCGTGACCAACAGTAAGACCGTTAAGTTGCGTGTGGCGGGTAAGTGAACCTCAGCAGGTCTGTGTAACGGTCATCAAAAATTATCGAATAAGGGCCTGGGTTCTTATTGTAACATTTTTTGAAAATATTGACCGATGGGGGGGGGGGGGGGGGGGGTTATTGTTGCTCCAGCTGGCTTGAAGATAGTTGTTGAGTGAGAAATGAAGGATGGAAGGGTAATATTGAATCAACCTTGAACGATGTTTTTCAGATGGGAACTCGACAGATCGTCTAACTCAAGCACAAGGCTCCATTGTGCCGGACCCGACTGTGAATTGTGATGATCCCCAAAAATGTCAACGTGCATTCGTTTATCACCCCATATCTGACACTGTTATGGAGGACACTGGACGTCACCCCAAGATCGGAAACTTCAACTAAACGTACCCGGTCATGAATTGCTTGCTGCAGGAGTATACAAACAAATTGAAACGTTCGGTGTTTGAACACACTGCTGTTCTCATTCCAATTGGTACAATGTTAGCAGATGAGATTGTTCTTCTGTTGTGTATTTTCCACTAGATCCCACGAATGATACATGCGGTTGGTACGCTCAGGCTATGTTTCACTTAAAAGCAAACCGCCACCTAGCGATGTCCAGACCGTGTATTTGGTCGAACTAGAAGGACGACTTCGGTGAAATCTTTCGGCATTACTCTACCCGGTACATGAACACTCCAGTTCAGGTTCGATGTTTACAAGACCGTGTGTGAGTGAAGTACACGTGGTCTTATTTCACCAGCGCATCATTTTAAAATCAGCGCTCCGGCTGATCCTTTAGGGGTCACTGTACTGTATCATACGGTCAGTACCATGATGTGACATCAATATTCAGACGACCCTGACTACGTTTTCCCCGATACATAGCCATACATAGCCCCGCCGACCCTTTGCGTTTTAAAGCTCCGTAAAATTGACGACAAGGAACAAAAGTACTGACGGGGAGGGGCCCCCTCCGAGGGGGTGTATCGAGGCCGAGGGTTCAAACCGCCTGCCCCTATATCTTGTCGCTTTTCACGTAGAAACACTCGTTGTTCAACCGTCCTTTTCGTTTGTCCACCAAGAGAGGCAATATGGACGACAAGAATAGTTTGTAAGAATCAAAATTACTTTTATTTACCCTTTTTCGCTGCAGTTCTTTCATTCAGAGAAATCTCAACATTTTTCGGTCATAAAGGTGAGAAATAAATTAAATAAAAAAAGAATAAAATGTGTGAAAGCGTTTCTTTGGCTGAGAGTCTTACAGCTGAGAGTAATATCAGCTTCCTGAAGCGTTTATGCCTTCTTAGCCTTTCCTTTGCCTGTTGAGGCAGCAGCGGGTTGAGCTTTTTCCACGGCTCCAGTAGCCTCTGCAATTTCCATTTGGTCGTCCAAAAGCAAGAGTCCTTCTTGGTACAGACGACTGTTCGAGTAATCTTGGAAACCCTTTGACTGGCTGCAGTCAATGTTGTAAAACCAATCACAAATCAAGGTGATTTGGTTGAAAAGCTGCAACAGATGGACATGATATTGAATTTTGAAAACTTGTGGTACAATCAAAAAAATGGCTTACAGTTTGGTTGGGGCACAGGTAGCTGGTGGCAACACCATTTTCATCGCAACGATGGAAGACTTGGCATCGGCTCTTGTCACTGTCATCAGCATAGAACCCAGGTTGTTTGTAAGATCCACAGTTGACTTCTCCAGCTGGAACTTCAGCGTTGGCGGGGTAGTCCTTCCCAGCCACAGCGTTGGCAAGAATACCCTGGATATCCTCGATGGACAGGTCTTTCCCTCCTCGCAGTGCTTTCAAGGCATCCCAGACCTTTGGCTTTTGATCGCCATTCGCTCCACGTTTTTGTACCTGAATCAAGAAAAGATGGTTTTCTGTCGAACAGCATCCAGTTTCAGAATTGTTAAGACATACCATGCGAGCATTGCAGATGACGACTACAGCGGCAAGAATGATGAAAAGTTTCATGGTGAAGGTGAGGCTGGTGTGAAAAGGGAAGGAAATTGTTGAGATGAGGAAAGAGACTGATGAAAGAAACTGAAATTCAGTATGTTTTTATACCTCGAGATCCCTGCTGGCTGTCGGAAAGTCTTAGTTCTTTTTATTGTTTTGAAATGATGTCTGTCGTTCGTTTGGTAGTCTGCTCGAGCGGTTCTTAGTTCGTTCTGCTGATTTCTATCAGGTGTTTTACATGTCCGAAGAAACATCACGCCAATGTCGAAGGCAAAAGCTGCTAGAAGTGAACGTTCTTATTACTCATATCTGTTGGCCTCAAGAATCTCGCACTGCAACAGTCTCGTGAATGGTCAGAGGACATTATCTCAGCAAGTTGTCTAGGTAGCTAGACTGAAGTCCAATGTCAAATGGCCGAATAGTCGAATGTCCTTGACCATTCACAAAGCTGTCATATTCTTGGACGCCGCTGAAGTTGTTTCCTGCAAGTTTCTTGTCCAACTTGCAACAAACAGAAAGTTTATAAGAAACGCGAATTGACTGCGTCACGTGATTCTATACAGTTCTATTGTTGTTGGAGATTAAGTTCCGGAAAACTGTAGATGAGTGACACTTAGTGACAAGAAAAGTCCACAGGTATCATATTCAGATTGGTCCAGTTGACTCCAGTCCAGTCTGAGAAGAGGGACCAAATCCTCGCGGCTCACTCTGTAGCAACCACTATCAATCAATCACAAGCTGATTGACACAGCTGATTTCAAATCGCAAATTCCGATTCCATCTATTAAATAAAATCTGAACTTTCACAGTAAAACCTCCTGCAGTCCCATCCTCATTCCAACTCTGAAACCGGAATTCTTGTTTAGAACTTTCAACAGAATGGACGGCCAAGGAGATGATTCTACTGTTGGAAAGGTATGTTTGGCTCGAAATGCTTGGTCTGTTTATTTACTTCAGTCATGTTTTATTATCAATAAACATGTTAATCTCTTCTTGGTTTTGTACAGGTAATCAAATGCCGAGCTGCTGTTGCATGGGAAGCCAAAGCGCCATTGAAATTAGAGTTGATTCATGTTGATCCACCGAAAGCAGGGGAAGTTCGCATCAAGATTGTTGCATCTGGAGTTTGTCATACTGATGCTTATACTCTAAGTGGACAGGATCCCGAGGGCATCTTCCCAGTCATTCTTGGACATGAGGTTGGTGATGTTTTCCTGTGTTCTCTCCATTAAGGTAGATTGCGGATTTCGTCAGATCAGATCCTGCTGAAACATTGCAATGATCCAGTTGGGCGAGTTATCATGTTCTCATTTTATTTTCGTTTCTGAATTTTCTCTTTAGAAAAATATTTGAACGTTGGGATAAGCGTTCTTTTGCAACCTTTTTCAATATTAGACGTCTTACTGGAGTTGAGTCTCTTGCTTTCTGTTTAGTGAATGGTACGAATACGTTTGCAAAAGTCACTTCCGGTTCAGCATTTCTGCAAGTTGGTTAAAATTGTGTGGTTAAACGATGTTGGAAGGTTATCTATAGTTTTCGTGTTATATTTTCTCACACTCGTTAGACTGAGATATGACGGACTTGGCGAAGAGAAGAATGGCGGGACATTATTGGCATTTTCATTATTTTTTCTATTTGCACTTTTTATCACTATGTTTTCTGATGTTTTGTATCTGAACCACTGGAAATTTAATTTAGTTAGGTTCGCCTTTGGTTTTTTCTATCCACGTGATTTGTTATGTCCGTATTTTCTGCAAATGTTTCGGATTTTATGTTGTTTTTTAATCTGTTTGCAGGGTGCAGGAATTGTCGAGAGCGTCGGAGAGGGGGTGGTCGACTTCCAGCCAGGTTCGTCGTCATTTGACCTTGTTTTTACTCGTTTTTCGGTTTTTCTTGGATTTTGTTGGTTTTTTTTGCAAATTGCCAAATGATTTCAACTTCAAGTGAACTTTAGTCATTTTAGTACATCATTAATATGTACATTATCACTTCCGGTTGTTGTAGTGGGATGCTGTTGAGATTATACATGAAATTATGGCTTTGTTTTTCAGGTGATCACGTCATTCCGTTGTACGTTCCTCAATGTTATCAGTGTGAATACTGCAAACATCCACGAACCAACTTGTGCCAGAAAATCAGGTGAAGTTTGGAAGTATTCCACGGCTTCAACAGTTTTCTGATGAAAAATTTAATCTCTGGAATGTTCCAATGTAAATTTGATGAAGTACGAATTTGGTTTCTTCTCTTGGATTTAAAAGTTTTCAAACAGCTATACATATCTTCGTGAAATCATAAGATAAAATTGAACTTATTCGGGATTTTAGTTTTCACAACACCGAGAACCTTTCTATAGCAAAGGCTGACAAATTTAGCACGTGTTGTTTGAACGCGTATATTTTGCAGAATCACTCAAGGAAAGGGTCTAATGCCGGATGGGACAAGTCGGTTTACTTGTCGTGATCAGAAAATCTTTCATTTTATGGGGTGCAGTGCCTTCTCCGAATATACCGTCGTTGCTGCCATTTCTCTATGCAAGGTACCTATCTCCAATTTTTACGAGACTGGGCAGACTTTGAATGATTGACAATGACTTGTTTGATTCGACGAAATTCCAATAGAGCATCAACATGAGATCTCTTATAGATGTTCTACACTCTTGGAATACTTGACATTTGAAGGCATAAATCACTTCCGGTTAGCGAAGTGTGTTTGTTGTTCGATCTTTCTGGCTCTGTGTTGATTTCCGTTTTTGGTGCGCTGATCAGAATTCCCTTCTAAATAATGGGCATATTTTATTCAGGTTAGTCCAAAAGCGCCGTTGGACAAAGTTGGTTTGCTTGGATGTGGAATCACCACCGGTGCGTATTGTTTCTGAATACGGAGCCAAGATTAAATGTGATGAAGCGGACCGGCTCTTATTTGTTTTTATTCCAATTATTTATTGAATTGTCATGGGCAATCATTCTTGGTGGTCTTCCAGGATACGGTGCTGCGCTTAATACAGCGAATATTGAGAAGAATTCCACAGTAGCCATCTTTGGGCTCGGGGGCGTCGGATTAGCTGTTATTATGGGATGCAAAGAACGTGGGGCTAAACGCATCATCGGCATCGATTTCAACCCCGCAAAAGAAGTCGTTGGTGAGTTATTCAATGAAAGCTCATAGATTTAGCGATCCTGAAATTGACTCTTGTTGTAGCGCGAAAGTTTGGACTGACTGAATTTGTGAACCCAGTAAGCTAGCCCTCATTTCCTTGATGTCCGCTTGAAAACTCCGTTCATCCAGAAAGATCATCCTGATCGAAAAATCCAAGATGTCCTTGTCGATATGACCGATGGTGGTTTGGACTATACTTTTGAATGCATCGGAAATGTTGGAGTCATGGTACATATCTGAAACTTGTTGGGTGACCTTTCTGACTCTTTTTCTGTTGATAGCGAGCAGCACTGGAGTCATGTCATAAAGGTTGGGGAACATCGGTGATTGTTGGAGTAGCTGGAGCTGGTCAGGAGATCAGTACTCGTCCCTTTATGCTGGTCACCGGACGAACTTGGAAAGGAACCGCCTTTGGGGGATTCAAGAGCCGAGATAGTGTGCCCGGGTTGGTGGAGAAGTACATGAAGAATGAGTTGCAGATTGATGAGTTTATCACCCATACTATGGGGCTTGAGGAGATCAATACGGCTTTTGATTTGATGCATGATGGCAAAAGGTCAGTAGTTTGGGTTTTTATGGTTGGAACTGGAGTAATGCATGCTTTGTTTGCAGTATTCGAGCTATGGTCCACATGTGAATCATCCTGGAATATGGTTCTGAACAATTTTGAGTTGTGAGTTTGGTTTCTAGATGGCTGAAGAAATGAAAATTCCTTGTTCTTTAAAACCTTTCTGGAGTAAAGAAGTGACCGTATAATGCTGTTTGATGATATAAGTTGGCGCGACGTGCATCTAGATCATAATGTCTCGAATATAGCACTGGAGTCGGATTTGAAGGAAACCATATGCACACAGGAGAATTCCAGTACTGTGCGGACCAGCTATAGACTTCGTAGGTTTTGTAGCACTTACTTTCGCGCCAATCTCGCCGTCTAGCCACTTGTGGTTTTCATCGAGAATTCAGTACCCGTAGGTCGTTTCACCAGAAATTGTGAGGACGAACCTAACAAACCAACACCTCACTTGAACCTGTGCTTTTTCATTCTCGATTACAGCAGAACGAATAAAAGCGCAGAACTCACTGGAATTATATCCATCTTCGAAAATCATCTGACCCGGAAGCTACGATGCCGTTCGCTGTTATCGTAACCATTTTGATACTCATGCCACATGCCTTGGCTATGGCTGATTTCAACATGTCTTTGACCATTCCCAAAACCGACGATCTTAACTCGACCGTTCAGTTCAAGTGTGGATGGGATTTTGCTGATCCTAAATTTACAGATTTCACCGTTACATGGAAGGTTAACAGCTTTCTTTTCAACGAAGCTACTCAAGTAAAAACCAGGCCGGCAGACGAGCGGCAATTGCCCGTCATTGGTAAGACATTAGAGAGCGTTAGCCGTGCATCGTTTTGACTGACGGACTGGTATCTGACGGTCTCTCTCTCGACTGACGGGTAAGAGCAGCCCGCTTCGAACGCTATTTTGTCTTTTTACCGTACTCCGTCCTCTCGTGTAATTGGACACCCTTTTCGCTGTGTCGATCGGCTCACCAAGTGTGCAGCCATAGGGTGCACCCGGGGCTTACGCACTGTGTGTGTGGTGAGCCGATCGATACAGCAAAAAGGGGTGTCCAATTACACGAGAGGACGGAGTAATTGCGGAAAGTTGGCCTTCATTATTTTGGCACACAGATCCATTGTTTCTTGGTCGTCTCGAGAGAAAAACTGTAAAATAATGTGTTTCCCTGAGAAAAAGAGCTTCCATCGGGCAATAGAGGAGCAAAGAAGAAGATGGCAGGGGAAAAAACAACAACAATGAAGATGGTCCTTCTTGGTCTCGTAGACCGAAAGTCAGCCCAACCTGGCTCTGCAAAACATCATGAACCAAAACAACCTACTTGAAATAATATTTTAAGACCAGGATACTCGAGATTGACAGCATAGAAGAAGACTTAAAGGTCTGGAAAACCAGAGAAGTCGACCAACGTACCAATGTCTATTCTGAGTATAATCAAGAAAATACCTTCGGGCTTCCCCCGGCCAGATGCTCGTGGGAGATATTGCGGAAGGTTATTCCAAAATGCGAGAGGAAATAAACAAACATTCATTTCGAACATTTGATTCTGCTATGGATTGATGTCTAGGTTTCAAGGTCACCGTGTTTAAAAGAAACTCGCTTGCATCGTCTTCACTTGTACTTTGAAATTCTCTCTAAATTCAAAACTGCGACAAATCAAAAAACGAAGATCTATAGCCCCGATGAATTTTGTTCTAGTTTTTTATGATATTTTTGTTTGATTTTTTAAATGCAAACTGACAGAGGAGTTGAGCGTAGACATCTCGATCCTGAACCTTCGGTTATATCCAAGCCATTACCCGGAAAGGAAGAAAACAATACGTTGCTACTTGGATACAACCTTCCGCAAAAACGGAACGCAATCAGCTCCAATCGAGAGATCTCACAAAATACTTTTAAAAAAGTGGGAGTAGAATAGGGTGAAGGCAAAATATGAAGGAAACGAGATCGAAAACACAAATATGAACATTATATGG
The DNA here is from genome assembly GCA_034696485.1 of Isohypsibius dastychi. Lineage (NCBI taxonomy): Eukaryota > Metazoa > Tardigrada > Eutardigrada > Parachela > Isohypsibiidae > Isohypsibius > Isohypsibius dastychi. Next base: position 12,677 of record JAQIWT010000595.1, read on the forward strand.
CTCACTCCTGCTCTGCACCACGTAAAACGTGTGTGGTGTCTTTAAACGCCAGCGGCGTGACGTCACGAAAGTTTTTGGTAGAATCCATGCCGACGCAGGTAGCGTCGATGTGACGAAGACATCAGTTATCTTAGCGGACCAAATGGAGGTTCTCCGGAGGCTTTTCTTGAAATGATCTTCAGTTCGATCACTCTTTATCACATCATTCCTGGAGACTGGTAGATAGCGGTAGAAGCCTTCAGGTTGAATTGTAAGATTGGATATACGTGACTGCTGCATCAAGAACTACAAGCCATAGCTCAAGAGATCCGGCCTGAAAACACATCATTTTCTGTCCGAGGGAATCTAAAGCTAATGGGTTAAAATTGTAAACCGATGAAAACTCAAGGTCACCAGTTAAAAAACTGCATGGATTTTTGCAAAATATCATTTTTCAGCTGCTCCAAATATTCAAACAAAATTCAAGTTGTTAGGTGGATCCAGAACTGCATTATTCGATGAGATTTTTTGTGAATCAGATCTGATTATATAATTCAGTCTGAAGTGAGTACAGTAGTTTGGTGGATCTTTGACATGCAACATATCAGAGGGCATGGTGACCCAACTTGAGGACTACAGTACGCGTTATATTTTAATTCACACTGGGATTTTCTGACGATGCATCATAACTGTAAAGATAAGAAAGCCTCCGATTAGACAGTACACGAGCGGCTTGCACGGCAATTTTTTATGGTTCAAACCTAGTGTGAGTAGTTCGGTGGAACCTTAAACTCTCCTCCCGAATCGACTAGTCTACGGCTAATGAACAGGCAGGGCCATGGCGATCGGTCGGGCCAAGCGATAAAAAGCCCGAACCAGCTCATCAAATCCCAGAACTAAGCTCCATAATTTGCAAGATTGTAATAATAAGGAGTCGAATAAGTGTGACTGAAATGATTGAAGTTCAGAAATCTACTGTGATTTATCTTATAGCGCCACACACGGAAACCTTTCCAGCATTCTCGGTTCTCATGGAGTACTGGAACAATGGATCACACATTTTCGCCGATATTTCACCAGTATGATTCTTTCCATCTCTGTAATGATACCAAACCTGAACATCATTTTAAGGCAATGATGAACCAAAAGCAGAGAGCTGACGATCAACGAGCTTTATGCTTGATAGCTAATCATGCTTATAATGTGACTGGCGTTGCGAAGGTTGGTGGCTATTGAAAAGCATATTTTGAACTCTCCATTCGGCAGATGTGGAGAGTCATTGGTTTAACAAAACATTAAACCGTACTTGTTTCTCCCGGTCGTAACTCGGTAAAGAACCAGAAGCCAGAACAGAAGTTGCGGGCAAAAAACAGATTTGTAGACAGCTTGCGGAATGGATATAGCCGAAGGTTCGAAATTGAGCGCACGTCCACGCTCAACTCCTCTGTCAGTTTGCATTTAACACCACACAAAGAAATATCACGAAAAAGTAGAAAAAAATGAGCGGGCCTAAAACTTTGCCTTTTTTAATTTGTCGGAAATATGATTTCAGAAAAAAACCTTGCGAAGTTCAAATGAAGACGATGCGGGCGGGTTGTTACTGGACAACAAAGACGACCTAGAAACCTTAACAACAACTTTTATAAACAGAACTTGTTTCCAATGTAAGGTTAACCTTTGGCTGCATTTCGTTAAGCCTAAGAAGGTCTGCAAGAGTAGTTATGCTTGATTCAGGATTTGAAATCCTACGGCAACGTTCCGCAGTATGTCCCACGAGCATCTCAATTTTTCTTTTAACTCTTCGATTACCAGGTGGGGTCAGATTGACCCCAGCCTTTGAATATTAATTCATAACTCGATACTGAATTTTCATGAGGCAACATGCCTCAAAATCAGTGTTGAGATTTTGTTTTGCTTTATTTTGGTCTTTTCCGAATTGCGAAGCTCCAATTAGGAGCTGAAATATTAGCTAGGGCTTTATTTGAGGGTTCGCCGTGTTTTTTTCTCGCAGTTTTATAACTTTCCTACGGATTTTGTTTCGAAAATTTTGAAATGGCTGTTTTGTAGAGAATTGGATGATGTACAGAATTGTGAAAGGTTTGATTTTCTATCTTTGTGTGCACACGCACCAAAAAATCTCAAGTGATAGAATTTTTATCCACTGGTCATCTGCCGTCAGACAGAGAACAGGCCGCTCACTATTGGCCGACTGACCTGGGGTCAATCTGACCCCACCTGGTAATCGGTGGAAGTGAAATGACTTGGTCAGCGAAGAGTTAACCAGTATGTTTGGTCATGATAATGGTAATTGATAACACACTGAACCTTCTTGGCAGTCCAGTACCTTCTCCTTCCAGTCTTCTCTAAGGTCCAGAAAATAAAACGAACCGGAAGGCCCGTAGACTATAACATTGGGGTCTCTTTCTCTTCCTTCCACTCAGTTAAGGGGGATTGGGGCTAGGTTCAGCGCACCCCCTGATGTAATAACATCTTTGTCGCACCCCTCCAATGTTCTTGCATTGTTTTCGTTTTTTTACGTTCTGGGGAAATTATCCGTCCGAACAAACAGTTCTCTTCCCATTTTCGCCTTCGTTCCTGTCTGCAGTTCATTGGATTTAGTTGCTTGCATCAGCAAGCTATGCCAAAGGTCCGTGGTGAACCGCCAAAGTATGAAATGCTGGACTCAAATGTATCCCATCGGTTTTGTTTTTGCTCTATGAATTGCGATCTTGCGTTGTTTATTACTGGCCGTCAATATGTTGGTTTATTTCAAATAGTGACTGAAACCAAATCTCATTGTTTCAAAACCGACCAGAAACGTTTTTTTGAGTGCTATTATTCAGAATGATAGCGAACTTTTCCTTCCAGTCGTTCTACAGGTTCCATTTTGCCATTACCCCTGCTAGCTGGACTGCCAAGAAGGTTCAGTGCAATTTAAGATCACAAATATTTTCTGGTTTGTGTGACATATTCATTTATGAATGGCTATATATTAACTGCTGGATATTTATGTCAAATATTCCATAATATTACACTTGAACAAAATAGACTGAGTTCTAATTTATAATTAGAATTTCACTGCATGGCGACGTTTTGGCTAGTCGATATTTTCAATATATTTTAGATAATTGGCTCGATCTTGAACCTTCGGTTATATCCGAACCATTCACTGGAAATGAAAAAAAGTAGACGTTGCCGCTTGGATACAACCTTCCGCAAAACCCTATCGGAAAACAAGTACTATGTACAGTTTTCAATTCTGTACCCCTCAGCCGTTTGAACTGAGCTTATTCCGGAATTACAAAAAAAATCAAAATGAAATTGAAATTTGAAATCAGAATGAAATTTTGAGATAACAAAGTGCAAAGCTGAGCATGGGGAATCCTCAGGCCAGCCGTATCCAATATTGTTGGCAGTGCACGTGCAGATTGATGCAGATTGATGGGGTACGCGTATGTACAACACGAGAACGTTTTCTGCTCAGCTATAGGTAGGTGACAGACCATTAGGCGGAGTGCGACAACTATAATTCTGCTGGTGCGAACGATAACTGTAATTTTAGCCGCAAGTAACACCAATAGGAACGCGTATCCACGCCCCCTGAATTACTGTGTCGATTAGGCCGAACAGCAGTAACGCATTTGAGAGTTTTTCGTTATTTGCGGTGATTGGCTGCCGCAAGTAATTCAGTTAGGCCCCACCCTCTCGATTCATCTTGCTCACGTTGTGCATAGCTCCGTCGATTCGAACCTCCGGAGTTTTTATGTTTAAGAACGTACAGAAAAACTTGGGCTTCATTTTGAGATACAGCTGGAGCTGATACGAGGTCTTGAAGTAAAACTGTGGACAGTTGAAACTCGCCATAGACTTAACATGGACCAACAGGGATCCTACTAAAAAAACCAAGTTTCGCGAAATCTCGTTGTTTCATCGAAAAACCTTCAACAATTGTTCAAAAACAGACTGTAGGGTTAGCTCAGACAGATGTATACAGCATGCGCTATAAAACAGTGCATCGAGAGATCGGGAAACAGAGGATCTTAGCTGAGTCGGTAAAGTTAAGTGAGACCCAAAATACGTTATTGCTGATGTTCGAGTTTCGCACATGACAGGCTGATCCAAACTAATTCCACGAATGTTATTAATGCTTCAATTAATTCATGTACCCATTACTGCCGGAATTAACGTGTCCGCACTCCTTCTATTATCTTCGGGACCACGAATTCCGTAACTTGAATCATGATCAGGTATTAATCTAAGTGTTCTAGCCGACTTTCATCGAACTGTTTGAATCTGAAAAATAAGGCATTGAATTCTTTTCAAGACAAGACAGAAATTCGAAAGAGTGAAGATAAACCAATCAACATTTTGATTTCATTTCAACAAAGGATATTATATATACCAGGAAAACACGAAATCCTGGCAACCCCATTTCGCGGATATAATCCCGACGCACCCCTATCCTCTCCCCCCCCCCCCAGGTCGAGTGAACTGTCTGATAGATAACTTACCAATCAATGACGTCATCTACTCAAATGTTTTGATCTGACTGCACGAGCATTCTAGGAACTGCATTCTTCCCAAGGTCGCAACAGTTCAGCCCATAAAATGTTGGACTGAAGATCGGTCAATTTTTAGACTGCAGCTGAGCAATTTTGGACTGCATTCCAAGGGACTGCGATGAAAAACGAAAACTCGCAAGCGCAAATTCCCCTAGAAATTTGATTACCGGCGAGGCCCGACTTTTTGGGGTTGCCACCCAGCGCCATT
>JAQIWT010000596.1:0-17413 GCA_034696485.1 Isohypsibius dastychi
AGAAGTCACAGTGGGAAGCCAAGTCGAAAGCAAGACTTGGTAGGACCAAGTGATACACCAAGCCCCCCCCCCCAAACGGCAATGTATCCACCGGAAACAAAATACCAGGCTTTGGAACTACCACTGTACGGTAAATGTTTTGGACGATCCGTATGTCAGGAGCGTCAATTCAAGAGTGAACGATGTAGTTTATTCAGTACGAGCTCTACAAGCTCTGGATGGGAAATGTGAAGTCAAAAGAAAACATATGAAGAAAGAACTGTGAATGAAATGAGTCTAAGAAAAAAATCGTAGCTTAAGCAATAATTAATGGGGTCAGATAAATGTCACACAATTTCGCTTCTTGAGCCAGTGCGTCCTAAAACTCATCCACTCTGATCGGTCCATTAAATAAGGTCATCCATTCCATCGCCGTAGTCATCGTAAGTCGCCATCGAATCGTCTTTTTTAGCCGCGCCAAGTCCAGGCTTCTTTTTCAGCTTCGCTTTCCCTTTACTAGCCTGAGAAGAGAATTACACTGACTTCCGTTTCAACCTGGCTCGGGAGAAAATGCATACCTTCTCTTTATCCTGCTTGGCCTTTTCGCCAGCAAGCGTAGTGAGGGTTGCTCCAAACCTACGAACATCTTCCGCGGGTACTGCATAAAAGTAAGATCCATGTAGAGCAAATTGTAAAAAAACCACAAGAGCCATACAATGTATTGAAAGATCCTGGAAGAGGCTGTTCAAGAAGCTGCTGTAGAAATTGGAGGACTAAAAACAAAATAATATTAAATAAAATTACCAATCATCCATCTTGTATAATTAGTAAATAAAATATTGAATATGAAGTACCTGTGATTTAGTAATTTTCTCTACCAGGAGCCGTCTGAATTGATCAAAAGAATCCAGTGTCTTCGGTTCGAACGAGTCCAGAACTCCTGCAGTGCCACCGGGGGACGAAGATGTATCAGCGGAGTCCCCAACTTCAACAAAGAAATTACTAACTCCTAATTCGAAGAAATTCCAAGACAACGATGTTTCTTTTGAAATTCACTTACGAAAAGTATCTCGAGCAAGCGCAAAATCCGCATCCTCCTGAGCCTTTTGAATCCTTCGTTTTTCCGCCGCAATCTCTTCTGGTGTCCGATTCGCAGCCTCCACCTGAAGACGGATCATCTCCTGTTCACGCTTTTTCTCAGCTTCCTTTTCGGCAGCTTTTTCCTTAGCAGACTGCTTCTTGGGCTTTATTGCTGCGCCTGAAGAATAGTCTCCAATATGTTTTCATTCAAACAACCTGTTTAATCACCGATGTTACCTTTTGATGTTTCAGCTTCTTTTCCAGTTGTATCTTCCTCATCTTCCTTTTCAGATGCAGAGTCGTCATCCCAATTGTCTTTGACGGATTCTATGTTGACTTCTTTCTCCTTGCGTCGAAGGTCGACTGTTTCCGCTTCATCTGAAAGCCAATATGGTCAGTTCTATTCATGAGGAAATATAAGTTCCCAGAAAACACACGACACAGAAGCTTGAAGATTGTTCTAGGTGGAATCAGCTTAAAAAGTCAGTTTTCGAGCTAAAACAAAATATGAATTTTCCCAGACGGAAATTAGCCCACACGAGATATGACGGAAGTATTCAAAACATGGATCTTCGTAAAAACTCACCGAAATCAATTTGAACATCGCTTTTCTCCGACATTTTTGCGGTTTATACATCACAATTTGGATATTCACAAGGAAAAACAACGAGCAACAGCCAAAACTTTCTTGACACACTTCGAGTTCGCTAGAAGAGACGTCATGCCGAGTCGATTACTCAATCATTCAAGGGGGTGGGGGGGAGGAGCTCTGTTGTTGTTGTTTTCATTCGGTTCCCCCCTGAGCGTAACTCGAAAGACAGCATTCGTTAGATTTGATTCGAATTTGATTTGCACGAAGAAGATGGACGTGGGAAGCAACATCCCGATCGATGAAGTTCAGACTCTTCGAATATCTGCATTTATTACAAACCTCATGGCCAACATGAGTGCTTGTGCGCAGCGACTGCAGTGGACAAACGATTTCGAGAAGGTACATTCTTTTCTTAAAAACAGTTTTTGAACTTATGTGGAAAACAGATTGCTGGCTCAGTTGGTGTTCGACTTTCATCATTTTTTCGGTAGGACTTCTCAGCGGATTTCAAAATTTGCAGTGAGGATCCCAGTCATCGGGTCAAGGCGAAGAATTTCCGCTGCCATGTTCGTCGATGCCGTCTTCGCAAACAGGGATATTCTGATGAAGAAATTACCGCTATGGGACAACCGAGCTCGCAGTTTTATTATTTGGGAGCATGGAATGTCAGTAGAATTGTGGTGGGTAAGTAGCTGCTATTGTTTCAGTGGAATATTTATTTTAAATTGCTTCTGTCACGTCACCGGAAGTCGGATATCACATCGCTTTTTATTTCCAGACCAAACGCTGGTGAACGGATTCCTCAACAGAAACAGTGCAGAAAACATCAAATATCTTGATATAGGTACGACGGGATATTTTCCGTTCTTTCGTTCCTCGGCGAATACCCTTCTTACAATTTCGCAAAACTTTATTAATGTTCATGTTTTTTGTCCAGTACGTATGCCGGAATCCCGAAGATCCCTCAGAAACCAACTGAGAGTCTATATCCTTTTTCTGTTCGAAAGCGCCACTCTGTTTTTCTTGTTGACAATATTATTGATTTTTACAGGAAAATCTGCCGAAAGGATGCCGTTGACCTCCGAGCGTGCATGCTCCGATCTGACAGTTTCAGAAAGATGTATGTTATATGACCGTGTTATCGAGCTTTCGGAAAAGAAACGAAGCCGGAAGATCCTGGAAAAAGTTCAGCTTCCGGCAGATGACCTTTCTCCTGATCCAGTGGCGCTTCCGGCTAACATCGGTTCGGTTAGATTATTGACTTCACGACTTGGTTTTTGTATCTGCAAATTGCAGATTTATGTGTTTGTTTTGGAATCGACAGTTCTGGGAAGAAGGAAGCTCTTCAACGAAAGAGAAACGTGCATTTGACCAAAAAGTCCTATACTGAAGTGAGGTGCTTCAACATGATTGCGATTACGAGCGCCTGAATTGAATTGCGCTTTTTGAGGTTTTACGGGAAGTAATTGACAATCAAATGGCCTTGTTGACGCCGAGAAACTGCCAGATCGGAAAGCGGAACATGCTGTGCACATCTCGGGAAAAACCTGATCGCGTGTTAATTCCACCGGATGCTCGTGAAAAATCGCACTCAGCCAGCCTGGCATGCAAAATAGTCCACCATAGTTCTGACCGATCCTCTATCAAGTAAGCTCCAGAAAATACAAATTCAGCCTCCACAGATCACCGAATTATTCAGGAGACAGCGATCATCATCCCCTGCTGATATTTCAAATTCACGTCGTCAGAGGAAATCACATCTCCAGGATTCTGATTTTCCAAGACCGAAGGGCTCCAAATACGGCATCATTCTTTGATGGTTTTACGGGTTCTGACCCGAAATCACCATTTTTTTTTTAAATAGACCCACGATTTTTTGGTCACCAGTTGCGTAAAAGCGCACTTTTCAGGCATTTCTTTTATAGAAATTGATCTTTTTCATCTGGTCAGTTGAAATCTGGTGCCTTGAAATCAGCATTCTTGTGCGTGAAAACTTGGTGAACCCTTAAAAGTAAAAGTTCCAAAACAATCTTTTGAAGTTCTTCATTTTTCCTTGAGTAGTTTTTTGCTAGTACCGCACTGGTTTCGTAGACCAAAAATAGAAGAAGAAATGCGTGAGTTGAGAGCTGGTTTATTAAGTATTAACCACTCATTTTTCCTCCGTTGCGTTTAGTTCGAAATTGTCGGAATTGAGAGAGCAAATCGTAATCATAGTTTTTCTTACAAAATATCAGCAAATGAAAACAAATGGATCAACTATTAAATATTGCACGTTCCGGTTGTATTTCCCTCACTTGTCAGCTGGTTTTCTGACCGGACTGGGACGTTGAAGGCTGTGAAGAAGAGGCTGACATATCCGTGTCATCTGAAAAATACAACTATAAGTCAAATCATTTACATTTTCGAAAATTGTTGAATCTATCGGAAGTAAGAAAACTCATTGGAAGATTCCATCCATCCGCTTGACGGAAATTAGTGATTTACTCATATCCGTCCCTGCTCTTACCGGAAAGCGAAAGTTGCTTGGCCAAGTCGGGAAGAAGATCCTGTGCGATCTGGGAAATTGCAGCATCGCCTTCAGGATGTGGAATTGCATTTCTCCTTCCTGTCCGCTTAGTGGCTGTGAAGGCTTGAGATTCGTCTACCGCAACATGGTCCACATCCGTCATACCCTGCTGATTGCAATCACTTTTTTCTGCCAATTTCTGTAACAAATAAGCCACCGCATTGAGATCATATTAGCTATAGCGTAAGAAACGGCCTGATTAGCCACCGGGCTGATTCATATGATTTACAATATTTCGCTTCAGGCGGTCTGTAAATTAGCCGACGTGGTCTGGCCTTTATTGCCTTGAAAAACACGGATCAAATGGTTGGATCCACTTTACGCTGTACGTTCCCACTTTCCGTGTTTACTTTGTATTTTGAGTCAGCATGAAAACTGCTGATATAGTGGTTCCGTCGAATTTAACTTTTAGTTCAGTTCTCGTACCGTATGAGTTTCATTAAACTGAGAAACTGGGGTATTTTCGTAGCTTTCATCAATTCTAGATAATCAACATTTTAAAGATGGGATTTCCGATGTAAATCAAACTACCAGCAACTTTTTCCGCGTCAAATTAACTGAGGATTAAAAGATTTTAACTTTATTTAATCAGACTTATAAATTATAATGAATAAATGAATTACCGTAATCTCGCCGGCACCGCCGGACTTTTATCCTCTGATGTCGAGTGATTTTAATTCAGAATGAGCAGGATGCTTATCCAGCATTTGACAGATTGATTGTTTCCTCCCAAGGCGCAGAAATAAGTCGGCCAATCAACCGATCACACAAATAAATCCCGAAACCCGCAGCGTTACGCATTCGTAAGTAAAAGAAACATCGCACAAATTAATTGCGAAATTCCATTGAAAATAACAAAATATAACGTTGAAAATTGAAATCCAGTAGATTTTCGCTGAGAAACGCGTGAGATTGAACTAACACAGCCAAACAGGGCAATCGAATTTCGGACAAAGTTTGAAGGAATCAAACACGACAACTATGCGTATTATTCCGGCAATCTATTGCCCTGAAAGGGAAGAAACTCGAGGGCCGTGAGCTCCGCAGGGGAAAGAATCGATCGAAACAATCCCTGTCCCTATTTCATTCCGCTCAGAGAGCAACTTCCGAAATTGGATGAATCTGTGCTGTTTTCCTCACTTGCCTCTTGGTCCCTAGTTGCCAACGCCGGCTGGATGGTTCTCAACTTTCTAATTAATTTTCTGCCCATCAAAACAGATCAGAAAGCGAAAGTACGCCTGGAAGACGGGTGGGACGCATTTCGGCGAACATGATTCAGATTGATGGGATCATCATAAATGCCCACAACACTGACATTGACATGAAACTCTTGTAATTACTCAGTGAGACTTCTGAAAATCCCTCGTATCTTGCTTGAATCTGGTCGAGCCAAACAGTGCTGACCTTTCGGCGTTACATTTAAATTCGTTATTTCGTTTTCGTGTGGAAGTAATGGTCCACAAAGTGGCTTCATTACAGAAACTTCACACGATTAGTTTTTCGTTTTGAGTCAAGCTCGAGCAATTCGTGCATGGGAAGAACTCATTGTTATTGGAATCAGCTGGTGCTCGACATTGATGTCTGAATTAAAAGCGCCCACGCTCGGCTAGGCATGCTAATCCTCACTCCTAACAGGAAACATGGTCAGCTATAATTTATTCCATCACTGTGGTGCTCCAGTTTATCCCTGGAAATCGACCTGAGTAAAACATGTTCAATCGATCACATGTTCATCGATTTATGTGTACAGATAAATCGCTAAATAAGTTCGACCAGCACGTTACTCCGACAGCATCCAACCGATACTTTAGTTCAAATTATACTGCAGGTGATATTTCTCGAAAGGTCACGGAACAACAGTCCATGTCAGATCTCATCGTTTAATTGGCTAGTTCTCAAATAGTCTTGATCACCACTATAAAGTCAACCACCATTCACAAAAAATCATGGGTTGAAATGAGTGAATACTAGTAATTATTAGCCAGCATGATGACTAAAATACGTACGTAGTTACATTGTAAGATCTGAAGTGCGAACGAGATTCGTCACCAAATTTTCATATCGCAGCGTCTCCAACACTTTCCGCCAAATACTGTTGATACAGCAGTTTCTATAAATGCAACGAAAATTACATGATATTGCACGCACCATCGCAAATAAACTACAATTACTTTTTTAGGAATGACGTGTTGTTCCAGATGTCTGCCAGCCTCCTCCAGGAAAGCTCGTTTCCGACGACTCAATCGTGGTTTAGTAGGCGTCCGACGGAAAACAATAAGGGCACTGAGAAATGTGACGCCCAGGATACCGAGGAGCGACGTGATATGGTAATCTTCTGGAATGGCGGACCATGCCTTCCGGATGGGTTTCTGAAACCGGAAATGAAATTGATCACACCGGGAATTTAAATAATATTTCATACATACCGTGTTCTGGTTGACGATTTCAGCAAACGCATTTCCAAGGAATTCATCAAGAAACTTTCCAAACGCCGGGGCCAGTATCAAGAAATTGATTGCAATCAAGATTACGACCAAGCTTGCAAAAAAACCGGTAGCAGTTCGCTTGAAGGTTGACGATTTGTTCAGCTGGGCAACATCCCTGAAAATGAAATTGGTCAAAATCTAAGGAAGGGAGAAGTGAATGTTAGTTTACTTGTCCAGAGAAGTCATCCGATTGACAATTCCTAACAACCTTTCGGAATCGGTTCCTAAAGCGTTCAAGCTGTGCTGGATGGTCAGATTGATTGTCTTCTCGATATCACGGCAAGTGTTTTCAATCTGGTTCGTACATCGGCTCGGCTAAAATACACCGCACTGCGATTGAGCTATAGTCCAACAGCCGAAGGCGAACTTACTTTAGTTGGATTGGGAATATAGATTGTAGGCATATCAAAACCGGCGCGATTGAGACCCTGTCTTTTGCAAAGTTCTTGGACGATTTGCATCATAACCCGCTAAAAAAAGAAAACCTGATATGAGCAAAATTTTCTCTTCACATAAGCACACATTTCAAGTTCAAATTACTTGTCTATCAGTTTCATCTCCTGCTTCGTCTGCCTTGCTCAGATAGAAACGCATTTTGTCGGCGTGTTTTTCATTGAGTTTTTCCACCAAGGTCATGGTCCGTTTGCACAATGCCTGGCCGATGGGGTCGAAAAAGACGAAAATCAAATCTGCGTGATTGCCTGCAAAAACACCCTGGTACATCAAGATAACCAAGTGCGAAAGGTCACTCGACGATAAGAAATGGCCTTGCTCACCAAACCACAAAATGGCCTTGTTCACATCAAATGGATAATGCATATCGCCATCAACGAGACCCGGCGTGTCGATGAAAGTCACCAAGGGAAAACGTTTCTGTTTCGAGGTCGAGATTTCGGTCTGAAGATAGTCGGTGACTCCTGGAATAAACAACAGATTTCAGTCGAAGAATACCTCATTTCTTTTAGAAAAGGCAGCATTTAATTTGAACGACGAGCCCGTGCTTTCAGCACCCCTTCAGAAAGGGCAGCTAGCTCATTGTTTCTGGCTAGGAGACCCTTCTAAGAAGTGCTGACCGGCAGGGAAATCTGCGCACCTGAAATCCAATAAAACAAAAACAAAACAGGAAAATCGTTCCGAACCTTCGATGTTGGCCAGTGCTTGAAACCGCGGGAAAACTTGAAGAGTGGCATTTCCCTATAGCTGGTGGTTAGTACGATCACGAAACCAAGTCGGTGATATGTATTACCGTGAGCGATTCACGCTTCTTCCCGCTGGTGATGAACGTGAAACCTTGGGTTTCGATAGCCACGCCGGTCCTTTGTATGTGTTCTTCAACATACCTGAAAATTCCGATTTAGTGGTTAAATCAGAATCGGAACAAATTGCAGCTGTTGAGAGAAAAGAAGGCAACTAAATTCGTACTTCGCATCGAAGACGGATCGGTTCAAAAGCTACCTCCTCTCGAACTTCAGATCATTATCAATGTGCTGCAGCCAGACTGCTGATAAACTTTTGGTGACCGTATCGCTCGCAAACACACGGTCAGACTCAATTAACACAGACCGATATACTAATTGGACTTTTCTGATCAGACTGCTGCTTTCGAAAGATATCGAAAGAAGCAGCCTCAAAGGTCATTCGGCTTTCTCATAATTCAATTCAACAAGTACCGGTACATTACGAACATGGTTTTAATAATTCATTCTTAAGGTTGCCTACTTACCAGTTGACGTAGGAACTCTTTCCTGCAGAATGGTTCCCAATTAGCAGAACGATGATTTTTCGTCTCGGTGGCAAAATGGGTTGGTCAACTAGTTTCGACATCCGACATAATGCTGTAATAAGAGCAAACATAGATCAACAAATTCCCATGGATTTCCGAGTAGAAAATTTTGCTCATATCTTTGACCATTTTTGACAAAAGAAATACACAAAAACAAAAACAAATACAAAAACCCAATAAACGAACCCAAATTTCACCACATATCTCTTTGTAGTTAAGTGAAAAATGGAACATAACATATGATCCAATCCAACTACAACATGGACTGACAGGAATTTTCGTTCTGCAGTTTAGCTCGCGAACATTCTGAATTGTGCCTGTCAAAACTAAGGCTACAGAGTACAGATCGATTTACGCACCATTTTCTCCCGAAGCATACAGTTCATGCACTTCCTTCAGAATTCTTTCGTTGACGGACACAGTTGGATTGCTGAGAGAAACATGTGAAGTTCCGGACATGGTACTCGATCCGGAGACCGCGGAGATCGGTGTTCCATCGCCTAATCCTCCTTCAAATCTATCCCGAGTGCTGCTAGAGCGGACTTTTGACTTTGACGGTGTAGTCCGCAAGTTGTAGGGGTGCGTCAGATCCACCATATTTCCAAACTTCCACCAGGAAGGAAAAGGAAGAATCGCCAGATGCAAAATTGCTACATGTCCTGTTTCCCGGTTCGGAATACCGTTCTCCGTAGCAAGGGTATTAAGGTTGAATCGAGAGTGCGAAGGAAGCAGGTATTAAACTCGGAAGAACACAGCGAGTTCTGACAATGACAAACAGTTCAGGAAAAAAAATAACATGGACAAAACATCAAAACCGGCGCGAAATCAGACAGGATTGTATACTCAACAAAGTAGACCTTGTTGTCTGAAGCCATACGGAATGTCGACACATTTGGTTCTCGATGCCCATTGCACCCGGATACGATTTACTGAGCTATTCCTTTGCCCCTCTGCGTACACAGGCGTTAGATTAGAACTTACCCCCCCCCCCCACCACCTGGAGCATACCACATCACATGCCCATCAAAACCAAAACAACTCGCTAGCATTTATTCCGATTTTGGTTTTATAATTCGACACAGAAAATGGTTCTTCCTAGTTTGACTTCGACACTCCTAAAGCCCCAACTTGTATCAGCAATATGTTGCAGATCATACTATCTTCAAAAGGGGCAAAGAGGTAAAATATCCCCCGGATATTCACCGGTTTTGAGATGGACAAATGTCGTCGGCCAGGAAGCTTTTGATCGTGTTTTCCCAAAAGTCATGAAGGTGTCCCGCGAAAGATTTCCGCAACGGAATATCAAGCAGAATCTCATGAAAGAACCCGAGGGCGAACAAACAACTGAGCTTGAACCCGTGCAGTTCGCGGATGTTCCTGAATTTGCGAGGTTGGTTCCATTTTCGCTTTTTAAGAATATTTGCCGCATTTTCTAAATATTTTTGAAATAAAACATGGACTCGCCCTATTCGCTCTTAACGGCCAGCGCTTTCTTTTTATTTAGGTACGCTGAGTTCAAAAAATCCGACTTGGAATTCACGCCATCGAAGTTACACGTTGTGTGGAGGACCAAATGTCTATCAGGACGTCCGAAATTCGAAAAGGATATAATCTGTCAATTAAAACTCAATACTCCCAAGGACGTCATGACAGTATTGAAAAACACTCCTGATATCAACTGGAAATTGTGGCAGGTTAAGCATCTCATCCGGATTATGCCGTTGACATTTCCGGAAGGAATCCCAGATGAATCTGAATACAAGGGGCTTTTACTGAAAAGAACGGGGGAGTTGGTCAGGTATAAACTGGCGCGAGACAATTACGAACGTCGTAGAGGAAGACCGGAAATGGAAAAGTATGTCCTTTTGAGAGAAGAAAAGGAATTCGGTATGAGGAAAAGATATTTCTGGGGAACTCTTGATGGAACTCTACTCAATACTTTGGAAACCCCATGGAGCGGCGTCAATGGAGAATCATGGGAGCCTTCATAATATCGCTTTCCCCGTTTTCCATGAATATAAAGACTAAAATCTTTCCGTTTGCTATTTCGCGCTGTTTGCTAAAAGACAACGTTGAACCTAATGGCAGAATTCAATAAATACGAATCCTTCATCACTTTAATGGTCCTCATCCACACTGTAAAATTTAAAGATATTCTGAAGAAACTCGGCACTTTGCAACAAAAACAAATCGCTTCGAAACGGCGCAATTAACTGCAAACCAAACGGAAGTCCGTTTCTGGAGAAACGAATCGGCACAGATATTGCCGGAAGGCCAGCCAGTGATGCTCCCACTGTGAATAGATCTTGGACTTCCTGTTGTGTCCGGTTATCCAAACTGGTAAATTCTTTAAAAGTCGGTGCATCTGATAAGGTCACCGGAGTAAGAATCAAATCCACTTGTCCGCCAAAGACGGCTTGGAAATCCTCCCAGATCAACCTCCTCACTTGTGCTGCTTTGACGAAAAATTCGTCACAGTTCGACCTGAGGAGAAAATAGTTGCCGGCTAGAATTCGTCCTCGAACAACCTGGAATCAACCGCGATGTACAATCACGAAAATGGAGGAAATTCAAAAAAATTCACCTCGTTGAAGCCCTCATGTCGAGAAGCGGCATAAAGCTGATTTGTGCTGGAGGATTTCTCACTTCGATGCCCGAATTCGATCCCGTCAAAACGGGCCATATTTGAGGCAACATCACAAGCGCAAAGAACCGAATAACAAGCGTTCCCATATTCCGTATGCGGGAGAGATATTTCGCGTATATTAGCCCCACGTTTCTGCAATTCTTCGGCAGCTTCCATCCAACATTTACGCATTTCTGGATCGAGTTCCGGTACATTGTATTCCTTTGGTATGCCAATACTGCAAACAAATATCCTCAAAATACACACTTGCATTCCGTTTTTTTCAGCTACGTTAACTGCACTGGCGCTCGTAGGAACTTCCTGTTAGGACATATTTCAACTCACATATTTACCGAAGCTTTGCTGGATCGAACAGCGTGTCCCCAACAGTGTTGTCTTGAAAAGTTGTTGAATCCTTCGAATCATACCCCGAGATGATTTCGTAGATAATTCGCGCATCCTCGACCAATCGAGTAAAGATCGAGGGGACATCAGTGGAGTTCAAGAGAGGGATTAATCCGTGCCGGGACACAGCTCCGTATGAAGGCTTGAAACCGACAATGCCACAATAGCTCGCTGGATTGCGAACTGAACCTCCGGTGTCGGATCCAAGTGCAAACTGAACAGTACCGGAAGCAACTGCGACCGCACTTCCGCCTGAGCTGCCACCTATTGATCGAAACAAATCCGTATATTAGAATACAAAAACAAATTTCTTGGGAGGTGCAAGTGCAAACATTTCGAGACAAGATTTGCCTACCAGCTATACGATCAGGAAATCCGAATGGATTCCTCACTGCACCGAAAATCGAGTCAGTCGATCCAGATCCCATAGCGAATTCGTCCAAGTTTGATTTCCCTGTAAGAACTGCTCCCGCGTCCAAAAGTCGCTGCACCACGGTGGCATTATAAGATGGGATGAAATCCATGAGCATTTTCGATCCACATGTAGTTCGCAAATCTTTCACGCAAAAATTATCTTTGACCACGAATGGAATTCCCGTCAGTGGTTTATCCCTCGAAGCATCCGCGATTTTCTCGAATTTGATGCAGTTTGTGATGATCGCGTTGAAAGGTTTGCAAGTAGCTTCGTCGACGAAATGACTGGCTGGAAGTTGCTGCTCCGATACCAAACGATTAATCCTAGCTATCGTGCTTGCCACCGGACGCCGCATCTTCGGCTTTCACTGCTGCGGTAGTTCCAAGCAGACTTCGAAGCACAACACTGCGGCCTTCTAGGATCAATGAAGATGCAGTCATAAATTCGCAGAGCGAATGAGCATACACAAGAACATGCACAGCGAAATAAAAAGAATGAAGATGAAATAATTCTCCAGAAACAACAACAAACAGCGGCGCATGTTCCAGCATCAACCCCCAACACCTCCCCCCCCCCTTTTATAAGGGACGAAGGCAGAGGTTTGAGGTTTGTTTTAGTTTAGGAATGTTTTGTTGTGGATTTGATGTCAGTTCTGTAGGAGCGCAGTGATCGATGATGTTGAAGATGTCTCGGATATGTTTTTCAGTTGTTGGAAACCATCCGGTTGCAAATATTCCAGGGAATCGTTTGCTTCTACATGGATTCGGACGGTGGAGGAGCACGTAAGTTTTAATCGTGATATTAAAATCTGTAGTTCCGTATCTTCTGTTCGAATTGCTTCAATTCAAATTTTCCATTTCGCAACGCTTTGGTAATTTTCAAGGTCACCAAGGTTATCTTTCATGGAATTTGATCCCGTCAAACAGCCGACAGCTCCTATAGCAAAATCTCCTATTGTTATTCTTCATGGGCTATTTGGAAGCAAGACCAACTGGCAATCCATCGCGAAAATACTGAGCAACCGTATCGGACAGAGAGTGATAACTGTCGATGCAAGAAATCATGGAGATAGTCCACATGATCCAGATCACTCCTATGAGAGTATGGTGGAAGATGTTGAGGGGCTAATGGATGATCTCGGGATTCCGAAAACCGTTTTAATCGGACACAGCATGGTGCGCCAGGAAGAAGGGTCAATTTGTCTTACTTAGCAATCGTCTTTCTTAGGGAGGAAAAACTGCGATGTGTTTTGCTTTGCAAAAAGTTAGTTTTTGACCTTTTTTTCCCGGGGGCTTTTGTAAATTCTAATTTGTAGCCTGCGCGTTTGGAATCTTTGATCGTCGTTGACTCTGCTCCTTCCGACAGCCCCGGCATAAAGAATTTCCGTACAATGGTTGAAGCCATGAAGAATTTCGATACGACCGTGCAGGAAAAGCTTCCACAACAACGAGGAAGGGCAATGAAAGAATTCGAGGAATCCATGCCGGTAAACATTTGTTCGAGTGACCTTTGGACATTTTGTCTCACGTTAATTGTTTCCAGGAGTTGATGGTTCGGCAATTTATCTTGACAAATCTCGTTGAGCGAGACGGAAAAGTCGCTTGGCGTGTCAATCTGTCTGCCATAGAGAATCACATGGAAGACATCCTCGGATTTCCCGTTTTTCATAACTTTTTCGGATTACCTGTGTTATTTATCGCCGGGGGAAAATCGAATTACATAACGGAAGCAGAGATTCCAGAAATCAAGAGATTATTTCCCAAGGCGGAGATCTGCACGATTGAGAATGCCGGGCATTGGGTAATAATTCACGCACTTGCCACCGGAAACTTGTATTTCAACGGAATAATCGTTTTCACTTCAGGTGCATTCGGAGAAGCCACAGGAAGTTATAGACTGTATAATAGATTTTCTGACAAAAAAGGAGGACCAGTGATCTGTCTTTCACTATCTTTCCACATGTGGTTACCCTGGTACGTAAAAGAGCTCCAAAAGTCGCGTTGTCGGATTAAAACCTCGACGCTCAAAATGGGAAAGTTGTACTTCTCGTTACGGTAAATTTACTTCACAGGGATTGGCACGAATATAAAACTAGAATCAACAAGTCATGGTAAAAAAAGATGAGCATTCTGTTCTGGAGTATCCATTAACAATAATAAATCTCTTAAAACAGAAACTAGAAAACATAGGCGTAAACGGAACTTGTCCATCTAATAACCGCAACCCAATCAGGCAGTTCTTTCATCATCCGGTCGAGTAAATCACTTCCTCTGGTCAACAGATGATTAACAACCGTGATGTGAATTACTGGTTCCGGGTACTTAATCTGATTCGGGATTGAACACTAAAACGAAAAACTTGCTAATTTAACGAAATCATAAGAAACTGCGATAACTCACATTCAGATTGAGCCAGAAAACTTTCTTGAACATGGAAGATTTAGCATCGTAGCCGGACACAAGAAATATAAAATATGTCGAGCGAGTATCCCATTTCGGACCCTCCATCGGTTCAGCTTCCGTTAAATTCCAGCTCAACAAAATGCAGTTTTTGGCAGGCGAAATGAAGATATTGCTATGGTCCACAACTAAAACCCAGAACTTGACCGATCTTGCGGATGCAATCCCAAGCAGCAACTTACGGTCAACTTCGAACATCAATCTCCGGGTTCCTTCAGGCACAGTTTCATCCGATAATTTCCTGAGCACTGGATAATCTTTTATCGGTGGCTTTTCGTCAGTGGGAACGAATACATGATGGCTGGAAAAGAAATACATGGGTGACCTTTTGGCAAATAGTCCTGGCTGATAAGAATTTTTACCGAAGAACTTCCATCATTGGGTAGATGAAAGGCAGTCCATTATAAAGCAGCGAAGAGTTCGGTGGCACAAAATGGGATGTGTTGAGTATTCCTTCCAGAGGATGCACACCGTGATAGTCCAATGGAACCACCCAGAGACCGTGCTGATCGGTTTCAATTTTACCGTCAAGGGTAAACACTTTTCTGCTCGTATGCTGTAGAGAAAAAAGCAGCGTCAGATAATTTAAATCATTTCGGAAATTTTTCTAGCGTTTTAGAAATTAATGCCAAAATCATTCTGCTTTATAAACAAACCTGCAAAACAAGCCGCTTGGGTGCGATTTTTCCAGGAGGTGAACTGTACGGGAAGCCATATGACGTGAATAACATCAGAGCCACAGCTGTCAAAAATGCCCCGACGAGAACTTTGAAGATGACTTCGGTAACCCGTCGATCTGTCCTCTGGATCAAACTGGCCTGGAACGAAAATCTATCAACAAGTGCCACCAAAACAGTTCAAACTAATTACATAGTAACTGGCAATACATGAGCTTATAAATCCAACCCAAATACCCAAAGCCATGTCAGGATTAAGTTGAGATCCGGTCCGGCCAAAAATGGGAATGAACACTTCCAATGTGGCCATAGCGATGTAGAGAATACTGACAGTCGAGAGAACGACGGAAACGATATGCACAGTGAAGAAAGCGCTGGAGTCTAATTAGAAAACAACAACCGTTATCCAGATTGCCGACATCCTGAGCCATTGGAAACATACCTTGTCTGGTCAGCGGCTGTAGAGTCAGTAGAACAAACCTGGTGGGGATAGGACCCGCCACCATGAACAACACAGCAAATGCGGAATTCAGTCCCAAAACCGTCATGAGAATCAATGCGGCTATCCATATCAGCCCTGGAAAGATAGATTGTTCATCTCGTTTCACCCGATTAGGAGAACATCAACTAACCGACAAAATTGTAGGTGAAGACTTCCTTGCTGCTATTTGGCACGGCAACCTAGAAAACCGATCCAATTTAGAGCGAAACAGTGGTATTTTTATCGATTAAAATGACTGGTTTGAAATTGCTGGTTACTGAAGAACAGAAGAAATGGTTAAAAACAAAATCTTACCATAAGACTGCTTGTTGAATGTATCTGGTGGATCTTGAAGACCGTCGCAACTGCGGGACAAACGTAGAGAAATATTGCAAGCGACGGCTTTGCATACCACGAAAGAGGTGAAATCAAGCCGAGTATGACTCCAACGGAAGCCGTGACAATAACCGGCATCACGAAAGACGCGATCACCGTTCCAGCAATGCTAAAAGACAACCTCCAAACGGGTAACACAGTCAGCCCCAGATCTACCAAAAGAAACGGAATAAGAATACCGCGCATGGGTGAAAAAAAACAGGGAATCACCTCTCATATTATCAACTTCTCTGCGTACATCCAGATAAATGGCAAGAAACGCGGCAATTGAGAAGAAATAATTGACAATTGTCCCCGTGTTATGCGAGTACATGACGAATCCCAGACCAAGACAATCAAAGTAGACTGTGCTATCCGATTTGCATTCATGGCAAATATCTATAAAATGTAATAAGAAATCAGAAAATAAATTCAAAAAAGATTTAAGGACAGAATTATGCTAACCCAGTTCAAACAACTCCGGAGAGGTCACCACAGCATAGATAAGTGCAATGAGGTTTTCACCAGCTCGTTGAAGAGTTCCCCGTTTAATCTGGCTGACCTCGTCGTAATGGGTATGATAAACATAGCCGTTTTCCACGTAAGCAATATCAACTCCTAGACGAAACAAGGAATTCGCGTGATAACAGTGACAGTGATGGTCTTATTGAACGAACCTGGAAGATGGCCATGATCGCGAAATATTCGAAAATCCGTGTCGCTAGGAATAATTCCACTTTGGAAAATCTCCTCCCCCAGAGAATTTCCACATGGATATGGAACCTTTGAATAAGCCCGGACAAGCCAGGGATGTTTGGGACCTGAAAAACACGGCTCTTCAGCTTCACCATCGTTGACAAACTATTACAACTATTTAATCCAGTCTTCTTTTAGTATTTTCAAAGAAATTTATTCTCATAGATGCTGTATCAAAACGTACCGGCTTGGAACAGGGCATCTCTTCCACCACTTCCGGCGGCTTCTAAATTTATAAAAGCTGCTATCGATTTCGCCCATGGATGCTGCGTGATGAATCCATGGCTGGCCTGTAAACTCACAGTTTTCGCATTTACAACCACTTAAAGTCGACAAACATAACTTACCTGTAAGATGCTTTCCTCAGCCCCATTAAACATAAAAAGCACGTAGCATGGCAGGAGTCCACGCTGAGACAGGATCGTTATGGTTTCCAACATAACAACACACTGCGATAGGTCATCACTTGCGCCATCAACTCCAATGGCAGAATCAAAATGACAGTTGACCAGCAGCGTAACATTCGTCTCTGGATAAACCGGCCCAATCCGAACAAGTGCATTGTGGACATTCCGGTACACGTTGTTAAATCCTAATAAAGATTTTGGTTAAGTATTTACAATTTAAATCGCTGTCATAACTAACCTCCAAGAAATTTGAGCTGGAACGAGCCGGAAACAACTTGGTGGTCAATTTCAATTTGAACAGTCGGGCTAGCCTTTTTCCGGATTGC
>JAQIWT010000597.1:0-17411 GCA_034696485.1 Isohypsibius dastychi
AAGTTTATTTGGTTCGATTCGATACACACCCCCCCCCCCCCCCCTGACGGAATGGTATTTCGGTCCGAAATACGAGTTCACTCCAAGCGAGTCTTGATAAGAATAGTAACCCGGGTTTCTACTTCTGACTTTACTGTATAACATAGATTGTGATGTAGCTAAATAACCGACACCCGGCTCGTATCGAAATTCTGTACACAGTTTGGTTTGCCGGTCTGAGGTGTTATACTATTCATTTTGAAAAGTTCACCAATAAAAGCAGAAGCAGTATTCAGAAACATTGAAAGGTGACTGATACAGCTGATTCATAGACACTGCCGCAAGTTATATCACCCAATCCAGCGAAATCGAACACACACCCTATGAGTTGAAACAAGAGCATATGCACCCTCCGCTGATTGGTCTGTAGGCTGGCCCGATTAAAATCGCCTTCGAGTACCCTTTTGAACAGGTGGAGCAAAACTGAAGCGTCATCAATATTGAAGTGAATCTAGCTGCGCTGATTGGTGATGCATTATTCGTTGTTGGATTAGAAACTTATGCGTTTACGACGCACTGTGATATAGATTATGAATACTTTGCAAAATCCTTTGTTATCAATGTTGGCGTCGGCCTAGAGGAAACTGACGAAGGGCCATTTTCCATTTTTTTTTCTTTTCGCTTCTTTCAGTGTTCTTCCGCCCGAATTTTTCTTCATACCGGTCAACGAATCCCTCCCCGATGGGAAGATGCTTGCAAGTATGGTCATGAATTCTGAATAGGTTCGTTGCTCCTGGAATAAAAAAGGGTACGTTGCTTTGGCCTGTCTTACTCTCATATAAATGCAAACAGAGGCTTCAGCGGTCAACCTTAAAACCATGTTAAGAAAGAAAAACCTTCGGGCTTCCCCCGACCAGATGCTCGTGGGTGGGAGATATTGCGGAAGGTTGGCGTAGGATTTCAAATTCCGGATCAAACATAAATTCTCCTACGAAACTTCTTAGGCATTACGAATTGAATTCAAAGATCAACCATACATTCGAAATAAGTTCTGTCAACACAAATGTTGTCAAGGTTTTCGGACATCCTTGTTGTCCGCATCATCTTCACTTGAACTTTGAATGTTCCTCGAAATTCAGATTTGCGACTAATCGAAAAAGCAAGAGCTATTGCCTTGATGATTTTTTTTCTTTTAATAGTATTTTTGATGGATTTTTTAAATGCAAACTGACAGAAGAGTTGAGCGTACAGGCTCGATCCTGAACTTTCGGTTATATCCAAGCCTTTCACTGGAAAGGGAAAAAACAACACGTTGCTACTTGGATCCAACCTCCCGCAAAAAGACTGCCAATAACCAGGCTGGAAGGGAGGTGGCTACAGTCACGTGATCTATTTGCTGCATGAAACTGAAATTCATACTGGAGTTTCACCGATTATTGATTGCAGCTGACAATGCAGCTATTGAATCCGATCCACCGTTCGCCTCAAAGATAGAGAAAAAAGTCTTCTTTTTCTGAAGTTCGTACGGAGCTGAATTATGCTCAGTGTGTTTGAAACATTTGAGTAACGAATTATTTTGGTAGCTTGAAGCAAACAGATGTGCGACTCGTGCTCTGTAAAGCGACTGCGCAATCGTATAGCTTGCGTCGACGTATTCGTAGACGTACGCTCGCAATGAGGGATTGCGTCATTGGGCGGAGCAGTCGGGGTATTGTATATCTGAGGCTTCATTATATCTATGTGGTCAACCAACCATGTGAACGTATTGCTTAGTGACTCCACGAGGTTGTCGCACATCTCATCTGCTGTCACGCCAGCGTATTGCTCTACGATTGAGGGAACGGATACAGAATCGGCAACACAGATTGTCAAGTACGTTTGACTTTTTCACGTCAAAGCTATAAGATGTCATACAGTTGGTCGCGTTGTTAACTGCGGTTCGAGGAGAAAACAAGGCGGTACGATTGTTAGGTACGAAGTTGACTTAAGTTTGGAATGCTATTGTGGGGCAAACACTAACAATGTAGATTAAGCCGCAATTTGAGTTTGCGGTAACCGCCGTAGTCGGCTGATAACCTTCGAGTTCTTGGGTGAAAAGCCTGGAGAAAACAGGGAGACCCGGCCAAGAGCCTTGGAGTTGACTGTCCAATGCCCCTGGCCCGGCAAGACAGATCGTTATGTGATGCCAGTGCAGTCAATTTTGCAACAACTGAATGTGTGCATATTTTCAAAGCTTGCATGAACTGACTGGAGTTTAAGTTGTAACAATTTATGATTTTTTCTGAAATCTGTATCTTTTCACGTTTATTTCTGATCATTGCAGATAATTTTATGCCAGTTGAATGGCACGGCTGGAAGCCGTGATTGCAAACAGTAATGCTAGATTTTCAAAAAACTTCTATCCGTTCTATACGTTGCTTTGCCTTCAAGTCATTCTGACTGAAAGAATGCTAAACAAATCGCTCGGACATCTTTGCTTAGTACAATCAATCAAGAAATCAAATTCGTAACCTGGTGACGTCGAGAGCGCCGCCTTAATTTCTACTCGAACCGCAGTTAATAAAGCGACTAGCTGTATGTAGAAATAGCCAGCATGAGCAGGCATAGTTCTCTGTATTCGTCAGTCAACATGATCGGGCAGTCAACTGGGCAACACCTCAACAATATCATTGCGATACTCCATAATCACTCAGTTCGGCACTCTCGCACAATCACCACACGGGTGTTGACACTGCAGTATTTCTAAGATACATGTTGAGATGAAACGCCAAGGCAATTTGCCCAGGATGATAAGTGTGTATTTTTAGCTGATAGTCTACACTATCAGCAATGAACATCTGTGATAAACTCTTTTCTTAATAATAGTTAGGTTTTGATGTTATTATTTTCGACTAACATGGATGTCATAATAACAAGTTCACAAAGTAGATATGTCCGGGCCATCTGCACCGGGAGCCTTCGTGCTCAAGCAAAAGATTTCTAAGTGATGAACAGAACGGTATTGTTGCTCCGATATTGTGCATTTCAACATGTTATTCCTAAGCAGGCAACGCATGTCCTCCCACTCGCGTTGAAGCGCTCCGGCCAGTGTTTTTTATGAATTGGTTGACAGTTGAGATGGTATCTGTTATTACACTTGGAACAGCTGTACGTAGCTTTCTTGGCATTGTCTCCGTCAGTGATTCTGCAGGAGGTGCATTCGATCCGGCATTTTTTCTTATTTAGAATTGCTTTTATGGAAAAGTCCCTTTGTCGTTTTTGAGATATTCCTGCAAAAATAAGATGTAGCGACTAACTGTATTATGATTGATCTCGCTTTTATTCTGAACAGAGGCGCATCGCCCACTACTGATGTACCAATCGACAAGTTACATTTCGGTTAGGCGTCTGAATCCATGAAAAATTGTATGGATAATTGCAAGAGAAACAGTTCTTCGAACAAATAGAGCACCTGCGTTGCGCAGGTATGAACCGTAGGTATGAGCTCATGCTAGCGGGGAATATCGTTCTTTCTAAAAACCTTGAAGTTCCGTTACGTCAAAGGTCATGTCAACCCCATTTAACTGATATCTGCATGACTTGAAGAACAGTAGAAAAAAAACGGAGAATATCAAATGAGCTCATCAATAATGACAACGGATCTGTGAGGCGCGTAAGTGATGATGCGAAAAAGGTTTGGCTAAGAGGCATGAAATCCTTTATATTCGAATTTGCCTCAAAGTTTAATCGGAATTTTTGGACAACAGTGAGAAAATAAGATTATTCCGGATACTGTCTTTTATATAATCTGAGTCTCCTATAGAATGTACATTCACAGAAGTTTGTTACTTCAGTTTGAATTGGTTTAGTACGGTCATATTGAAGGAAGCTTCAGATTGCAAGCTCTAAAATCATAGTCACAGTTCATATTTTCTACGAAAATTGATCTCTTGAGTTTCACAATTTAGATTCGAACGATTTTCACTCCGAAATCATGTTTTTCTTCGAACCGTAGAGCTAGATGATTCACTCGCAGTTCTCTGCATCGTGAACCTCTGATGTTGTAGAAAGTATTGCTGGCTTCTCGAACAGCGATCAGGGGCTAAGCTTAAGTGAGTGAAGAGCACACAGAGGTCTATCCCAGGCTTATCCCAAGTCTATACCAAGTGTGAAAAGTAGTACTCCGAAGATTTTCTTGAGGAACAGAGAAAGGCTGAATGGATTCAATGGTCAGGTAGGATGAACAACAAAACGAATATAGCCGTGAAAAGTCTACTCCTGACTGTAGCAGCAGATTTTTCGTACTGTACCTTTTTTTTCATGGCCAGCAACTTCGGTCGATTCACCGATGGATTCCCGACTCGGACAGCTCGAAGTTTTGTCCATGTCATCTCTATCCCTAATGGCCGCAGGTGATTGCATATTTTTGTCAGATAACTATGCGCAGAGAACGAGTGTGTCAGTTGTTCAGTTATAACAGAGTCGAATTCTTACTGTTGAATTCGTGATAGATAACAAGTCCTGAGCGCAGCTGTAAATATCAATTTCTCATACAAAAACGAATTTCATGAGTCCGTCATTTTTCGCTTTTCTTTTTCTCCCGTAGCATACAATTAAACTGAGCAAATTTGGCAAGAAAAACTCACTTTTCTGTTGGATCGGCAGGTTTGTTCAACGTAGCTGATCTCTCAGTCGCGAAAGTACACAAAGATTTGAATACAGTCAGCTCTGGAACAGTTGCTGCATATTCAGCGGATGAGGACGTCTTCTCAACTAGCAGAGAGTAGAGAGTTAAGCTATGAAAGACAATGTTATTATCACTCCATGAAGGCAACACTCACTGCAGAAGGTTTCCGGTCCGTTTGATAAGGATTGCAGTTGAATGTTCGTGAATAATTCTTTCGCTATGCCTAAACAACGCTTGTGGATTCCATCTGCGAACTTGACAGGCGATCGTAAGTTCTGTGATACAGATATCCATGGTTTCTGGATAAAAACACTCAACATCCTCTAGACATACTTGTAGACGAAACTTCTGTTTCATGCGCAAAAAGATGGATTTATCATGACCTGATTGCACCAGCAGCGCAACAAAATCGTCTTCGCGTATAGCAACCGAGGGAAGAGTGACCAAGACTTTAACACAAGCCATAACCTAAGAGAAATGTTCAAGAAGCCGTTCGTGGTACAAACTATTCAAAAGATAACAACATACCTCACTGTGGAATTTTTGTTTCATCTTCTCCGTCTCTTGGCAGAACTCATGAATTATCAACTGCCTATCCGTCATCCTCGAAAAATCGACGGCTACCTCTACTGGCCGCTCGATGTGGCATCCGTAGTTCTTAAGTGCAAAGAATCGAAGAGCAGAAACCTCGACACTGCCGATCCATTCAGAAGCTTCGACTTTTTTGAGAAACTAGATGACGGAAAGTTGCAAATCGTAATTTTGGGTAGGATTAACTTCGGTACCAGCTCTGTTGCAGCAACCAAAACGGATAAATTATCTGTGATACGCTCATGGTGGCGGACGACTTTTGGGACGAGTCTGGAGATTTTGCTCCGAAGATTCAGCACTCGCTCTTTCATTCCACATTTCTCGGATGGCGTGATATTGAGAAGCTGACTGAAGAACCTCGATGCACAACGCTTGGCGCTCCCAACATCTTCTTCGCCATATGGAGTGAGCTCATAATTTGATGGGAATTCGATTACAGCAGCTTTCGATAGAGCTTCAGTCCTATGAGCATTCGTTGAACATGATTCACCCAATGTCTATTTTTCTGGCTTTGGTTTACCTGGATGACAACACATCTATCATATCCATGTCACATGTGAAGGCGACAGTGTTTCTCGGAATGTCGGGCTCTTTTCTATGGTTCGCAACCGTCCCGCCGTAACATTCCTCCAGACAGCTTGCCATTGATTCTACATCTCTACAGTCATGGACTACGATTGGCAGTTGATTCGTGGAACATCGCTCCCGCAGTTCGTTCCGTGATGCGGACTTCACTTCGCAAATCTCTTCTGCGTTTATGCCAAGGAAGCTGGTTGACAGATTGGTGAGCCACCTAGCAAGTCCATTCTGCGCTCCCGTTACTATGAGAGCGGGTAAGTGGCCAAAAGTTTCCAGAAGCTCCGCATAATGAAGATTAACGATGTTCACATGCGCTGCGGAATACAACGATTTTTGAAAAATAACCAGCACATTCAACAGCGCATGTTTCCACTTCAAGCTCAACTTACCAAAAACAAAAAGACCACAAATAAAGTGCTCGCTCATTGCATCCTGTTCGAATTTTCGTCGTAGTACTTCCAGGAGATGCAGTTTTTCGTTACCGGTATATAATTTCAGTGGAGTCACATGTGCTAGCATTTCCTGGACCCAGACATAATCAGAATCCTCGGGCATAATTTGTTTAACCTGTCCTTGATCTTTTCGAAAAAACAGTTCCGGGGCAAATGAAAAGGTCTTCCCGTCCAGTTGTAAGTTTCTCCGACTCACAACGTGCTTGTCTGGTGGCTGATTGGTCGACCTGCATTTCCTGCAAAGATTGAGATAGATATAGACGGATAACTTTTTTTGACAATCCAATATGGTGCGACCTTGCATTCACACGAAAATACAGAGCCTTCTCAGCTTTGAAAGTGCCACAGGGGAGCTCTCTCTGTTTCCTGTTTTGTAAGACAGTTCTGTTAGGTTAGGAAACTCGGACGCCTGGGACCCTCTAGGATTATGGGTATCATCTACGGAAACAGTCGATTTAGGATTTATTGATTCGGTTAGTTGAGACTAAAATTAGTAAATAAGGCTTTCTGGCAACGTCTTCACAGCACACAAATTTCTGACCATTCCTTCATTTGATAGGATTGTTTCAATTCAGATTTTAGAGGAGCTCATCTCTCAACCTAACAACCTACTCATTATATTCCGTGTTCTTCCATATAACGTAGTCGTTCAGTTCTTTTTGACTCAAGAACGACATGATGACCGGTGGCATCCCATGAGTGAAGGATAGCTTCTTTTCAAATTCCGCCGCATTGCGAAGTGCGGTTCCATTGATGAAGCATTTGCTGAAATATGGGGCATTTAAGTAACAAATCAGAACAGCAAATCCTTCAAAGGATGAAAACACGTGTACGTGGTGAGATGACTTACAATGACCTATCCGCATAGTTCGTGTGGTGCAGATTGCACAGCCAACCACCTTCTCCTAATGGACCACTGTAAGTTCCTTGAACTATTTCCAACCTGAATCCGAGAACAAAAGTGCCTTCATGATCCAGTGGTCCGTAGTACGTGCGGTTGTCTTTTTCGTACCACTGTACCTACAGGTGCAACGGTATATTTACTTGAAGCAAATATGAAGTGACGACATAATGATACACGTTTCAGAATACCTTCTTGGACGGGATACATCCTTCCTCAAACTGGAATGTGTTTGGAGACCCACCAAACATCCGATCAACTGGGGACGAGTAGCCTTTAACAAATTACAAACTGATGATTTGATAAATCCGCCCTTACTGTTTTTCGTGAAATCTTGTCGATATTGATTATTAGTCATTAAGCTAGCTTTTTCATTAGGATAATCCGTACCGTGATAATGCAACAACAAGTTACGAAAATTGAAAAGCTCGTTCGTGAAGCAGCCTCCTGAAGCTCAGGTACATATATCATGCTGACCTGATTCATGGGTTTCAGAGTGTGAGCTAGGAGCTTCGATGCTATCCGATCTTTGGCCCAAAAAAGTTCTGGAGAATGTAGGTAGGTGGTCATTAGGAATGCTTCTTATTGCGTTCAGAACTTCATCTTCTGCTGACTCATTTATTGGGTTGTGAACTCGAGATTCCATATTGCACAGGGAGACGTTTGCTGTCATGGCCGCTGACGGATATACTGCAAGAAAGAGGTTTCAGTTATCGATACGGTAATGGGAGGTACCACGTTGTAACGCATTTATTCACTCATTTCAATACAGCCGACTACCGCGTACGGATGGGGCGATGGTGTACCAAGAAGGTGGGGGGGGGGGGGGGGGCTGGATGACGTCAGCCTCCCGAATATTTTTGTAAGCCTTGTGAATCAGCTACACCAATATATTGGCCTGCCTTATCGAGTTCAACATTTCATATGATTGCGTTAGTTTCTGTCAGTTTTCGAAACCTAAGAAGCTCGGAAGACCATAATTACCGATTATTTACGTGAATTTTCGTGTTGAAGACCCTTTCCTTACAGTTTTATCTGAAAATTAGCGGGGTTAAAGTTATCGATTACGTCAATAACGAACTTCTCCCGGTTCGTAGAATGGTTTACCCTGCATTGAACGAGATCCACACGTAAGATTAACGACACAATTTTGAATAACGCCGAAAGCAAGTTACGCCAATAGCGGGGTTTACTGTATACGGCAACGGCAACTTTAAAGGAAATTTCAATCCCAAATCTCCAGCTCAAGCAGCGGCAGAAATTTTTTCACCATAAGTCAGTTATCAATTAGGCAAGTAATGATCATTGAGGTTGAGACATCACCTGCCCCAGAAATAATTGTCCGTAACGTACAAATAGGAAGATAGCAATTCTCAAGTGCATGACCATTAATATCGGACTCGGTAATACTGAAGTTTTTCCGTACTACACTTTGTACACGGTTTTTGGGAAACGGGTACTTTTCTCTTACAGGTTTTCTCTGAATTCAGGATGAACTCAGATGATATGATGCAAAGTTGAAGAAGCTAGAGAATCAGAAACTCAATGCAGTTATTTTTTTGTTTTACGACTGACTGAGACATCGCTCGCTGAGAGCGAGTTGAATGACCCCGATTAGGAGTTATGCCGTTAAATTGCAACCATGTGCTTCTGTGAGTAACCGAAATTGAAATTGGTAGGATCAGTGTGTCAAGTTTTTGCTTCTGTACACTTTCCATATTTCAGAATTGAAGTCCGATCCGATGTCTCCGAATTCACTGCAGTTTCCTAAAGTAGAAGATTACAATCCAAAATATCTTGAGAGGCGATTTTTTTTCAGTTTTTTGGTCACCGCCCTAAAGGGCGTGAACCTACTCAAGTCAGGAGGTGCAAGTTACTTTCGTAAAAGAAATTGCTGTTGGTCCATTCGATGGAAGGGAGGTCCATAAAGCCAACCATAATATTCCATTGAGCCAGACCTCGCTCTACCTGATATTGAAAAGTTCTTAAGAAGCACTGTACGAGTCCCGCAAGCATGCATGCAGCGGACTGGTATCCTCAGGTACCTTATCATATTAAGGTTGCCACCTCATTACGTCACCAGGCCCCCTACCTTACTACGATACCAAGTGACCACCGTACCAACCTACCAGCCGGACATCACATTACTCTCAATCTTGGCGCGGAGGGTGCTTCATTCGAACTTCAACAAAGTTTTCAAAAATTTCCTGTTATTCTGAAAAGTCTTAAAGATCACACGATCAATGACATCACTGCTTGTATAATGATAGTCTAATGAATTGAAGTCCTCGACTAGAATTTTCCGATATCCAATTTAGAAAAATATTTTCAAGAGTCAATTTTTGATCATGCAGTCAATGACGGCATTGATTGTCTGATAACAGTCCAGTAGGCAGAGGAGCTCAAACAAAGTTTTCGGAAATGTTTGAAGTATTTTTGTCCCTGTCTCTCTTCAAGGGGACCTATGGGAGTCCATGGATAGTAATATTTTTGAATGTTGTCGAAAAAACATTCCTGTTGGTCCAATGGTCATCGGTTCGGCCAATCAAAATCCAAATAGCCTGAACATACCAAAAACTCTTGGAAGCAGCCTTCAACCGTAAATCAGTCAAACGCCAATGAATTTTATTGATTCGACGTGTATCTCCCTAGCTTGCGCGGATAAAATATCTGCGGCTATCCGGGAAATATGAAAAGAACCCGAATTTCTCTACCTGGATATTTTCTTTCTCATAGTCGAGCCATTTGGGCGAGAGATGTTGTGTGGTCAGATGGCGCATCGCGGAAACAGTTTGATGCGCAGTGACAGTTGGGCAAGAACATGCGTTCAACGCAGTATCGCTCGGTACTACCGAGGTTTGCTTTCGGATTAGCCACCGTTGTAACTTCTGACCAATCAGACATGTGTTACGTGATACCGCGCCTCTAGTCACGTGCAAGGCGCACGTGACTAGTGGTATTCACAGCGTACTGTTAACACGCAGTTGACTGCATCGTATCGTCACCTCGATTCTTTTCATGCCAATATTTTGCTTCTGAAATGGCAGTATTGTTTGATATGGCCAAACCAATTTCTACTAGCAAAAAACATATAGGATTGAGAAACAGGAAGCCTCCGGTTGACGAGAACGAAAGAAAAGGATTGCCTGAGCGAGGGTTCACATTGAACTGAATGGAATCTACGGGAAGCAGGGAGTTCGAAGATTTTTATGCGGGAATCACTGTTTTCTCAGTTATGCTCACGGAACCAGCAACAAGAGCGTTCTGGGATGATGCGCAATTTAACTCGAAAGATAATCGGTTAGCTCTACGTTCATCTTGCAAGCATGATTAAGCAACTTTCGTGTTAAGTAGTTTTCCACGCACAGAAGCTTGTCACAAGCTGTTGTGGGACGTGGGTCAGGCAGAGCTCTCACTCTTGGGGAAATAAGATCTAGTAATCAGGAGCAGTGTAACAAGGGGCAAGCTTGATTTGTTGACATAAAATCTGGAACCGTGGGAGACGCACAATGCAGACAGAAATGCATGGAAAAATGCGAGTTTCTGAATTTTAGCTTGAAAACCGTTGGTAATACTGACACCATACAAATGTGTGGCCCATAGACAAGAGAATGAGCTATTTTCTTGACATTGTTTCGTTCATCTGATTTCATATCAAAACCAACAGCGAATTTTTGAATTAATTTCCTCCTCTATTGAACTTAAGTAAACATAATTAGTCGCTCAAGCAATTATCGCAGCACAATGGTCTCTCTTCTTATCTTCCCATGAAGCGGTGAGGATCTCACATCATCGTGACTGAACAAGGGTAAGGGCTAGACAGGAGCTTTTGTCATTGAAGACAATGGCAATAAGTCGCGAGGGACGAGCTGTTATTTTACACTTTTTTTAGCTGATGTATCAGGGAATAATATTGTTTTTTCGGGGAATAAAATACAGCGTGTTCTGATCTACAGCTCATACATTGATCAAAAACCCATCGCACTTGCTCTTAAGGTGCTGGAGATTTTTGGAAGTTTTAATCCTCCCTCATCAGCTCCAGCGTTTCTCTCTTTTCCCTTCAATCTCGCACTACAAGATTTAATCACGTTCCAAAGCAAACACGATCAAGCCGGCCCCTTATTACACTGCTCCTGTAATTCACCAAGCGGGCGGGTTGAGGGAGCTGAATTACCTCGGACCGAGTGCTTTTCACGCAATAGCGTGAACCCGGAGGTATCTCCATTCAGTGAGAAAACAATTAGATCAGGCAAGTTTTTGGATGCCGTATTTAGTAGACTCATCACAATGTCTGTATCACTGTCTCAGTTTTTGATATTGTTCCGTAATATTATTAGATACTCGATATAATCATTATGATATCTGATTCATGACATCACCAGCACATTCATAGCCAAATAATGGAGAATTGACCCAAAAAATTTAGAACAGTTGCAAGTATCGTTCCTGGAATCTCAGAACTGGATGACAATTAATTAAATGTTACAAAGAGATTATTTCCTTTGGGTTGGCCAAATGAAAATTTGAATAAGATGCTCAAAAGTGATATCAAAATTTACGAGTGCGCACCGATTTTGGTCCTCCTGGCCAATCGGATCGAATCAGTGTAAATGAGCTTCTTCACTATTAGCTTTGGGGCCGTTTACAGTTGGATTTTAGAAGTCTTTCTTTGCATGAATTTCGTATTTTTCGAGGTCAAATTCATAACTTATTATTCTCTCACCTTATTTTCCGCAACATTCTAGTAATGCCATTCTATTAATATCGTAATTTAATCGTTCATCCATGTAAGTTCAAGAAATCTAGATTCATCCATCTGTTTAAATACAAATGAATTCTACGCGATGCACTGTAACAAGTTGTTGCGGACTCCAAATGAATTTATGATTTAATCTTCGTTCCTTAGGTAGGGTCGTATCGACATCGGCCTTTAAACTTCACAGCATGATAAATCATCTAATTATTTAGGCGCGGTATAGTTCAAAATCAGTTTGGAAATTTCGATTTGCTGCATTTTTAGTTTTTCTCGAATTTCTGAGCTCGAATAAGGAGCTGAAATATCAGTAAGCCTTGTTTGAATGTTCAACGAGATGTTCTAATGTGATTCTTTGACTAATTTACGGATCGCATTTCGAAAAATTTGAGATGACTGTTAAATAGAGTAAAAGGTAATGTCAATGATTAAGATGAGTTTGGATTTACCGCTCCCATGGCCACATGCACAGAAATTCACAACTGATGAAATTTCTATCTGCTGGTCATCTGCCGGCAGGCAGAGAACCGAACGCGAGCTTGCGGTCACTCGTCTTTTATTTCCTTCGAATAGAGCAACCAGACCGGCTGCGCTGAATCTTGAATGAGCAAGTAAAAGCTTTGGATGCAGCAAAAGAAATGACACATTGGATAAATAAATAGACAAATAATCGAATAAATACACTTCGAGCAATACTTGAATTGTTTCATAACCTGTAGAAATGGTTTTGATTTAAACCGCTCTTTCCTGATTTCAATATATTTTCGTTTTTTTCTTCTTCATAATTATCAAAGCAATTCTACGTGCATTTAACGTGTCATATCGTATTTCGGAACTGTATTCTCGGCCTTCTGCACACAGTTGATATCCTTATGTTGATATTCCGTTCTAATATTTGACCTACAATAAATTATAACTTCAACAAGGCCGGTTTGGCTCACCAAACCGTTCACTATTTGCCGACTGACCTGGGGTCAATCGGACCCAACCTAGTTATCAGTGGAAGCGGAATAACCTGGTGAGCGAAAAATGAATTTATCATTGCGTTTTCAACAGTCAATCAAACAATATAGTACTCGAGATCCGTCGAGTGGCGCCATTGGCTATATCTTGGTTGTTATTGTCCATCTTTATGAATCTACTTTGAAACATCTTCAATGCGTCCAAAGAATTTTCATACAAATGAATCTTTCGCTACTGGGGAAACAATAGTTGCGGAAAAAAACTGTGTGGATAAGATAATATGCGATTTGACAGCCCGCTCTGCTTTACCATGAAGCGTGAAAATTGAATCACTTGCATCTCTGCTTTCAAAAGTCAGTAGCCGGTCTCTTGATCGCGGTATCACAACTTGAACGCTTCAAAACAATGGTGATTCATCGATCTCTGAGCCCGTATTTATATAAGCCAACAAATGACAACCAAAGTGATGGAAAAAATGCATGATTCACTTACCTTGAATAAAAGTCCTCAGAACAGTGATAAAAAAGAACAATCTTAGTCATACGAAAGCAAGAGTTTTTATGATTAAGTGCACATCTTTGAACGCAGAGCATTCGTATTCGGTCGGAAGTAGTGCAGAATTCTAGTTCAAAGCGCACACATGATTGTGGTGGTAAGCTACACCCCCCGTAGGCGATTAAGATGGTAGCCAGTGCAGACGAATTCTCAGCGGATGTAAGCTTCCCCGGCTCGAACGAATGGGAGGGCTATCACATAAGACTGTCAGGTAGTTCTCGTGCCGACTGATTAGTTTCATGCTCTCGCTCACTGATTATTTGTAAACAATCTGAAGATAGAGACTTTTTTCTCTGGAAACGAACTTCAGGCTTAATCCGAAAATGATTTTTGTCTTCGCTGAAAAAGAAACGGGCACAAAACCAAAACAGTTCTGAAGATCAGTGGACTTAGTATGCGTCGGGAATGTGTAATCTTTAACCACATCCTTCGATCATTCTTTTATTCCTTGCTAAATATTATTATGGAATTCTGTTGTGCACGAGATACTCTATCCTCGCGCGTAACTGGCACAATCAAATTTGATTGACTGTGTTAACTCAATACGAAATCAAATTTGATTGTGCCAGTTACGCGCGAGGATAGAGTACAAGAACGTTAACCCGTTTTCTCGCTCGGTACAGCTACATAATGTCTCACAATTTCGATAACCTGGAACATCAGTCAAAGTTTGGAATTTAATGACGTCAAATAATAAATTTGGCGAATGAAAAAAATTATCGCTCGGGGAGTTTTGGGCTTACTGACGTAATATGATCATACTGTATTGCAAAATTATCTGGTCTGTTTGTGCATGATATTCATACCTGGTAAAGTATTGTGTTCCGTTTGAGTACCATGAATCAGTATGAAATCACGTCATTGGTAATTAAACCTGACAGTTCTATGACTATACTGCCTTAGCACGTCATAATAGCTAGCACATCAATTTTAGCAGCTACTGCGTAACTTATGACTTGGCAAACACTGGCCTTTGTTTTTCGGTAGTCTCGGAAGCAACTGTTCTTTGCTTGTCGCCTCTCCACGCATAATGTGATATATAATAGAGAAAAGTATGGTGAAGATTATGGAATCATCGAAATCGGCAATGATCGAAACGGTGAAGTGGAAATAAATTTTAAAAACACGTCGTTTTTGAAGCTGTGACGTAACTCACGTCACCAACCCCTCGGACTGTGGAGAAACGTGCCCAAAACGACGTCACAGCCCCATGAACGGCATGTTTTCAAAATTCGTTTCTGCTTCAACGATTTCTTCATTGCCGACTTCGATGGTCCCATAATATTTTTCATACTTTTCTCTATTGAATGATATACTACACTATGCGTCTACTGTTGTGGCGGCAAGCAAATAGCAGTTGCTTGTCAGATGCACAGAAGTGTGGTCATGTAGCATTGCCTCACCCTCACAATATTGAATGATAATATGGCCTGATGATATCATAACAAATCCAATGTTGGAACAGGGCTCACGTGGTGATTGCATGAAAAAATGAGAGCTGAGGGACCTCGAGAGGATTGCAAAAAAACGTCGCACTAATTCGAGAAAATTATTTGGGAAAATCATGAGCTGAAATGCCAGTGAGTAAGCTCCTCGACTTAATCAACGCATTTCTGTGTGTCAGACTCCAGTTTTTTAACAGATCGGGTACGCTTATGAAAAACTTTGGGTCTTGACATTTTGTAGGCCACCTTCCATAACCAGAATTTGCGTAGTAAAGTAGAACTTTCGTTGTCATTTTTTTCGTTTTTAGAAATCCTGTAGTTTGCTGACTGCGTAGGCGAGAAGTTTCGTAAATGAAATATGCTTGCTGAAAAATCGAAGATTTTTTGATTTCCTGATAAAGAAATCGATGATTTCCTGAAGGAAATCATCATGTCCACCAATATTTCAGTGTCAAATATTGGAAATTATGAATCTTGAAGCTTGAGCAATATCATCAAAATCCTCTAAATACAGCGGTTCAGTATATCCCTGTTCAAGCAAGGCTTTCTTGTACAGGGTAGTGTGGTGTACCACCAATAAAGCTGTCAATTGTCGACGAGCAGGATCTCAGAATCCTGCTTTAATCCTGCTGATCTGGCTGCTCGTCATCAAAATCCATTGTTCATTTATCCGTTACCCCTCTTCACTCCTAGAATTCCATATCACATCATCAGCTAACGTTATGGCTGCCATCCAGTCAGCCACTTATTTCGTAAGTTATATCCTGTTGATCCTAGTCGCTATACTCCTGCAGTCTGATAAAAACGACGGAACGACGGAATTTCATCCATCGTTTCAGGTCTGAAGTGTCCAGCGACCACAAAAAGGAAACAAATGTCAAGGATTTTGATGAGAAGAAGCCACTGGAGAGTCGAGAAGAAAAATGTACAAAACCACAACAAACAGCACGGGCAGGATATGAATCATGTGGATTAATGTAGGCCTACTCTTACTGCCTACCAATCTTCCTTGGGATGTAGGCACTAGACGTGGGCTTTCGTAGCGAGGCATGCAAGGCGAGGGGGGGGGGGGGGGGCAGGGGGTTGGAGGGTTTGAAAACCTTCTAAACATGTAAGTCTATGGCCATCCAGGCGAAGCGTGGCCTAAGAACTTGTTTAAACTGGGGGTCGGGCTAACCAACCAATCACAGAAACCTTTTTTGAAAACTGTTTGCCGTGTCCTCCAGAGACCCAATATAGGGAAAAGAACTGTTAGTAACCCCCCCCCCCTGGGGGGTGGACAAAAATGGGAGTTTCGTAGCTGGTGTTTTCGTAGTCATTACTCTGCTCTGCCGATCAAGTGGTACGCTTTTTGATTGAACCAGTTGGCTCACCAATTGCGAAGCCATTGGGTGCACCGGGGCTTACGCATAGTTTGTGTGGTGAGCCGATCGATTCAGCAAAACTTCGTACCACTTGATCGGCAGGACGGAGTACCTTTTGTTGTCCGCGTATTTGGTAGACCAGAGGTTTTGTAGTTATCCCGAGTACGAACTGTACTGATGCAACGCCACAAAGCTAAA
The DNA here is from genome assembly GCA_034696485.1 of Isohypsibius dastychi. Lineage (NCBI taxonomy): Eukaryota > Metazoa > Tardigrada > Eutardigrada > Parachela > Isohypsibiidae > Isohypsibius > Isohypsibius dastychi. The sequence goes on from JAQIWT010000597.1 coordinate 16,447, forward strand.
TGAATCCCGCTGGAATAAAATATTTCTGTGGGTGGTGGGGCTTCTGGTGGAAGTTGGTTTGACAGTTTTAGCAGCGTTTTTTATGCAGAGAAGGAGATTCGGGCAGGGTGTGGGCTTTGGGGCGCAGCCACCGCGTGGGGGTTGTGCGGTGGCAGAGCCTCCGCAGAGTTATTTTATTTTTAATGATGTTTGAAATTTTAAACTCCTGAACTACGAATTTCCTGCGCTACGAGTTTTCTTGCCTACGAGAGATATCACTACGGTTTTTCTTCTACGCGCTTCCTGACTATGAATCGTCGTGACTGCGGAACGTTTGCACAACGGAAGCTTTTGGCTAGGAAAGGTGGATATTATGTTAAGTAAACTACGGAACCACCAGACCACGAAAATTCTGCCGACGGAAGTTCATGGCGCCAGAAATCTGACTTGAAATAGTAAATTAAACTTCAATAGAAAGATACATGGATATGTCACACAATTCACCGGTAAAAACCGACGGCTTTGCGTGAGAAACGGGGAAGAATTGTCAGTAACAGTATGGTAATGTATTGTATTCGACGTATTATCTCGTGTACAGATTTCCCAATAATTCCCTGCAAAGCCGTGATTGAGTCCTTGCTTGATTGATAGTCTTACACCACTCAACTTGTGAGCCCGCCTCACCCGCTCTCGTTAAAAAATAATCCGCCCACTTCGGCGGACTGACAAGACAACCCGGGTAGTTTGAGTGAATCAATCAACGAGATTTCAATCGCTTTCCAGGGAATTATTAGGATATTCTGTAAAAGGTAGATTACTCCATCGTACGCGATGTGGCCCAGTGAGAGGGACGTAGCATGTTTAGGGAATGGATGGATTGGATAATCCATGATTCCATCCAGTGGATAGTCATGAATTTATCCATGCATTATCCATGGATGAGGGCTTTTTTATCCGTGGATAAACAGCTGCCAAAGTGGGGGGAA
>JAQIWT010000598.1:0-17381 GCA_034696485.1 Isohypsibius dastychi
CATATTAATTATTTATTGCTTTAAGGGAGAATATAGAGTCAGTTAATTTTCGTGGAAACGACAGATGCGACGACATGAGCTTGTAGCCTTTAATGAAATTTCTCCGTTTATTGGAACTGACAGGCTTTTTTCGGCGACAAAATACGCTCCATTTTTGGAGAGCATGACGTTGAAAAATGAGCTCCGTGCCAACTGTCAGGGAATTACCAGATTAGGGGAAACAATTTTTATCCTAATCCAGCATGGTCACTTGAATGGGAACATCTTCCATATCCGCCTGGAGCTTTTTTTGCTGGAAACTTAATGAGCCTGCTCGGTTTGTTTTTCTTTCCGCATAGTCCGCTAGAATGGCAAAGAAACTGAGTGTCAGTAGTTAAATTGATGGGACAGCAATCAAGCATGATGCCGGGATGGGCAATCAGCTGCGACGACAACATCCCCCGAGAATCTCGGCCTTCTTTCGGCTTGACGCGCAAACCCTTCGTTTTTTTATTCCATTTAACTGTTTTCATGAAATCTTTTCTGAAAGGGTTTATCGTTGAGAGAATAAAAGCGAGCGGTTCCCATGGACTGTTTAGGACGTGATCAAAAACAGGCCACTCAGCAGTCGGAAGAGATTTAAGGTGTCGTAAAATAACAAAGGATGACCTTTGGAAATTCCTGTAAAAATAGGATGCAGCTGAGCGGGAAGCATCTTCATTGTCGGTGTAGAATTAGATATTGTTTCGTGGTTTATTCGGACCATTTTCCAAGAAAGTATCAGTAATCGGAAAGGCATTCGGATTTTTTTTCCGCGCGTGCCGTATTATAAAATAAGCTTTATTACAGAAACACGGTTGGTAAATTATTCTTGCGTTGGTTTTTCTTTTTGGACGACGGAAATGTCTTGTCCGCTAAAATTTTCTTTTCCCACTAGAGACGTTTATTTTCTCGAAAAGAATTTTATGGAAAAAATTGAGGAACATTTCCGTAATTTTCCAGTTTTATCTGTTTATTGGTTGTCCGCTTTTTGAACATGTCAGGAAAGACCATAATATTTACAAACGTCAATAAGATATTCGTCCTACGGGAATGTTGACAGGAAGTTGGGTATTACGTCTATTCAAGCCTTAAAATACCCTTAAACTCGTGAGGAAATTTTCAAGGCTATGTGTTCCCAAGTGGGTTTCATCAGTTTGAGAAAATAAACCACGTCTGGCTAGACTGAGGGGATTCGTCAACATATTTTTGTCTTATTGAAAAGAAGATTGATTGTCACGAACTTGCAAACAGAAAAAGATTCCACCTACGTGCTTTAATATTTGAAACCTTGTCACTCGCTGGAGGTTATGGGATCGAATAACCACGATTTCATCATGAAATGCACGAAAAGGTTAAATTTCCACTGTCCTTGACCTTTGAAATACGCCAAGAGGTCTGCTCGATTTTTAGAACAGGGTTGTCTTCTGGAAATCTCGAATAGATTGATAAAAATTAATAAATTAAGTATACGGTAATAAATATCACTCATCTTGGTGAATGACACAGATTAAAACAATTTAAAAAACGTGTCAGAAATCAAAAGTCACTGCAGGATAATTTGTTTTAAATCCGGAAATCACTGGGAAATAATTTTCATGTTTTTTTCCGATTGTAATTTACTACGAGTTTGTTTAAATAATGACACGAAAATGTGGTCATCTCGAATCGTGTTTTGATCGATGTATTACTCAAAATTTCCTAGCCTGTTGCCTTCCATTTTCCTGTTTGATATGTTTGAATATGACCAGCAAAATGTTGGAACGGTGTTAGATTTCCATCCTACTAAGTAATCAATGCCTTGTGTTTTGTTTTCAGGCCGTAATTTTCACTGTGGGATTCGGAGAAGTTATTGAACTGCCTGGCGTTATTGTTACGGATTGCCTCTCTACAGGTATGTTCGTTAAAAGCGCTGGCTTTTCAAAGAAAATCTGCAAAATTCAAATTAAATTCGTCTCGTCAAAACATGATTGTTTGGCAAAGAGTTTTCTCGACGCACTTTGTGATAAGGCCTCCGTTATTCCCCTCGGATTTTCGTTTTAAAAACAAAATAATTAGTGCAGACTGTTTTTAACCCGCGTTACGTGGGCGGTTACGTCTCTTCATTCTGAATTATCAGATAAATCGAACTGATGCCACTATTCGGATAAAACATTACCAGTAAGAGTACGAAATTAATACTCTGGTAATATTACCAGAGTAGAACATGATTGCAAGATTAACGTTTTGAGCACTTTGCATCTCGAGGCTTTCTGGAAAAATGTATTTCGCCAGGGAACTGAATTCTGGAATCACACTGTCATATTAAAAATTCCAATCATCAATTGTTGTGCGAATTCCTTTCTTCATTACAGAATTCTTCGAATCGCAAGGTCCTATCAGCGAGGCAATTTACAATGTGTGTTCAATTTGCTTGATGTACTTCTTACCACTCGTCGTCACCGTCGCGGCATACGCCCGGATATTATGGGCTATTTCCACGACTCGCCGGCTAAAAGCAACTAGCCAGAATAATCCTGGTAAGAGTATTACCTTTTTTCATTCCGTTCTATTGTATTTCTCTGTGGCGCTAATTTTTCCGTGAGTTCATATGAAATATCTGTCACTAAAAAATCAGCTGAGTCAGAAATGAACATTTTCGATTACAGGAATTGTCATCTTTTCCATTCATATCGCTTGAAAGCATAGGATGGTCAAGTAGCTTTTGTAGTCATGAAAATATTAAAAGCTCTTTTCTTTGGTAATATAAATGAACTGGCTTTAATTCATCGATTTTATTTCTAAACGAGAAATTCAAAAGTATAGTTTTCGTTAACCGGAAATAACTGTCTGCGTCTTCTCACCAAAATTGCACGAACTCGTTAACAATCATCGCTCCAGAGAGTACAATTATTCCAAGTTGGCATTTTGATGAATCTCATCGAAATATATTAAATTTAGCGAATCAGACCGAGTCAAATATAAACTTCAAATTGGTTTCACCAAAACTCCTTTTTCTCAAAATACGCATGCATGATTATAATCTAAAGAAATTTGATCAAGTGTTGAGATTTATCACCAAATGTTCAAGAAGCAGTGCATTCAAATGATGGGAAATCTTGTCACGCGATTCGATACTCGGGAGCACAAGTATACCAATTTCAAACAAACGAGGTCGCTGGCCGATCATCATTAATTAAGTGATAGATGGAAAGCACTTGAAAGATCACGAAAATTAGGTTTGTCCTTTCCGAAAAGTTTCTGATCTAAATCGACGCGTCCGCGCAAAAGCTCATGTTTTCGGACTTATTATTTTGAACTTGCTTCTTTAGAGTAAAAAAACTTTCGGGGTAATCAATTAGAAACAAATTAAAAATAAATCGCCGTGTTGATGACAGCTTGTCTCCAAATGGAAGAAACCCGAGATGAATTTAGCCGATGACGAATTTGGAAAGTTAAGCTCAGCTGATTTTCAAAGCCTGAAAAAACTATGAATTGAGGTTGAGCCACTGCACTTACCAATTACATCATCCAAGAAAAAAGGGATCATGAATGTAAAATCAGTTAAAAAATTCGCTCTCTCACATCGGGACAAAAAATCACATAATCGATAATGACATTTTTTTTCTTTTTCTTCTTAGATCCCGTTTCCGGCGCTCTTTTCTCTCACGTGCAACAAACAGAAAAGTCGGCCATGTTGGCCGTAACTGTTGCCACCGATTCTCCGCGATCAACTTGTACGCAAGCCAATGTGCGTTTCCGGCAAGCACGGCAAACGGATCTTTCAAAAATTGAGCGCGCCCGAAGCCGCACATTAAAATTAACCATCCTCATCGTCACAGTATTCATCGTTTGCTTCACCCCCTACGCGGTAATGGTCCTCTGGTATCAAATCGACAAGGCCTCTGCTAAAGGACTGGATCAAAGTCTCCAGGAATCACTCTTCCTCTTCGCTGTTAGCAACTCAATTATCAACCCGTATTTATATGGTATTTATTCAAAGAGTCTCCGGAAAGAAGTCAGCCGGAGCTTTTTCTTTCGCACTTTGCGCAATTGTTTCGGGCCAAAAAACTTATATGGCGGCAGTTTCTCCTACGAACCCGACCAGCTGAGGATCAAGCAGGGCAACGTCCAACTAGAAGGCGCTCCCCGAGTCCAACCATGGACATCCCAACTCCAACCAACCCGATCGGTGGAAGGATCCGAGTTGATCGCGAATGGCCAAAAGCGATTTTTCACCCACCTGCCAAATCAGTCTGACCATAAATTGTGTTGTGGTCAGTACTTGAGTGCCACTGAATCATCGCAGAAATCTCTCGTTTCCGAAAGGTCACACTCCAGCGCCAATCCTGCCAAAACTCGACGAGTTGCTGCCGCCTATAAGTTCTCCCCTTGTTCGAAAAGTAATAATATCAAACGAGACGCCGCGTCATTTGATTAGAAGTTTCTTGTGACAAGAAAAATATCTTGTCCGGAGTTATGTGATTTATTTCAGAGATATATGCGATCTCAAGTTTTCGCTTTTCAATTGTGTAGAATAACAGATGTCTGTCATAATATATTTTCGACACGGTTGTTTACCGGATAAAAATTTGGAACATGAAGTCGTCACTAGACCGCGATTTTTCGCATCATTTTCATGACATTTTTGTTGCACATAATTTCCCAATTTCTTGGAAAATCTTTTTTTCCCAATTTTTTTTCGTATGAGTATATTACTTGAATTTTTTCTTACTTCTCATAGGTGAAGTTTCCGAGTTGAACTAAAATATTCTGCAACTGACCAAAGGATGTTGGAATTAAGGGGGCAGCGCTGCGCACAGAGCATTCAGTGAGTTTATTATGGAGAAGATTTTACGTATCAGACCACGAAGTGAAAATACACGAGCAAAAATGAAACCAAATCAAACAAATTAACAACACGATTCTAAGCTGTCAGAATTTCAGAATTATTTTTTTTTTGTTTTTTTTGAGAAGTTTGGACACTTGGGAGTGTTATCACGTTTTCGCTCTCGAGTTGTGTGGAAATAATAATTGCCTGCTGTCGAAACACAAGCATTCATCCGTAAACAGGATAAAGCTAAACGGTATGTTTTCTTTCTTCGAGGCTGCTATCGACCTTTCTTTGTAAAATAAACAAACACGCCCGTGAATCTGACCAGTAATCATGCACAGAAAATTAAGTCATTACGGATTCTACGTCGTCCTGGAAAACCAGCTGGAAACCGGATGCGAACATAGGAGGCGATCGTAAATAATTTCAAAAGACACAACATGCAGGATGCCGAAATGATGTCAACTGGCAATTTGGAAAAACGAGTCAAACGAACCCAGAGAATGTTTCACAGGGCTAAGGTAATTATGGCATTTGACAATCAATCGACCTACACGCAATTTCCATCTCATCAGCAGCCCGATGACGCACAGGTCTGAAAACATTTTTTGAAGACAAAAGCACAGAGAAAGACACCCAGAACTGTTTTTAAAATCAAATAAAAATTTCCTGCTGACACAAAAAACGATTTTGGTTGAAACATAGGATAGGACAAGTCAGTCTGGAGAAATGTGAGAAAATAAATCATTCGCTTGAATTCATTTTCCGGCTGGCTGCAAGTTGTTCAAAATTCAGATGGAGAGAAATCAGGGATCTATGTATTTTGCACTATTTTGTGGGTCCTGGTTTAACATACTTTCTTGACCGCAGAGATGTTCAATTAATTAACGAATGCAAAGTTCGTTTTTGAATATTTATTGAAATTATTTGCATTACTATATCTGTCGTGTGTTTCAGATTCCATAATATTAAGATCACCTGTAAGAGTGTAATTTTCAAAATTGTGTGGAAAATTTCGCGTTTTGTTGCTCCCACAAATTTCGCCAAAAAACGGTCGTCACAGAAAACCAGTGATTTCTCTGGGTTGTGCGTTTTGGTGTTTACAACAGGGAGTCGTGATATTTCTTTCCAAAACACAGTGTGATTATGTAAATACTCTAAATAAGGCTGAATAATTCGAACTCAAATAAATCCCGCAGTTTTGAGCAACATTCCAAACTGATCGGCGTAGTCACAAAAGTGATCCATCTTATCCGAGACAGATGAGTACAACTGATACAAGTTGATGTGGTATTAAAGTGAATGTCCTGATGTTTTCAGCGGCTCTTCCGCATGGTCGGAACTGACTGATCCTTGAAAAATTATGTAAGCACGCACTTTTTTTATTATGCTTTCAAAGAATCTTCCAAGGGGATAAACAATCCACAACACTCCCCGACATCAATTCCGCGGTAGAATGGATGTGCTTAGAGAGAAATATGATCTTTATCGACATTTCGTCACTTGACTTGAGTACCACTAATAATGAAGGATAATTTTCAATAAGCCAAATGACGCATTAAACACGATGGGAATGGATGGGTTGTTGGTGTTTTCTCGAATAACAAAACATTTTCTGGTAAGGGTGCTGATCGATTTCTAAAGATGGTCTTCTTGGGTGATCAAAGAGGATAACAACAAAATGTCGGGTGAATTATCACAAACCGGTCATCCTCGGGCATTTTCGGTTTGTGAATCGAAGATCGCAATTCACTTCCATCATGAAGATTTCCAGGCACTCTATTTCAAGCTAGATTATAAGAGAAAAAGCAATCTCCGAGGGAGTTATTTACTGACATATTTATGCATATATTAAATAGTTATTTCGCGAAAGGCAAGAAATCGATGGTTGAAAAAATAAGTAAAACAATATTTTTCAGCATTCCTGAGTGCGATCGAGAAAAATGTCATTCTGTAAGAAAATTCAGAACAGTCGGAAATTGTGGAAACAGAAAAAATTAATTCTGAATACGAAAGCCATTTCCCACTTGTTTGCGTAACTTCTTCAGAGTCCCTCTTTATTTCACACGCTTATTCCACTTTTGATTATTTATTCCAACTAGAACATCTCCACTTTCTGATTACTCTTTTAGTTTTCAGGATTATGATTTTTACCGTGTCAAAAGTCATCAACATCAGAATGTCTAAGGTTGTCTACTATTTATTCATGATCACGCTAATTCAGTCCGACGATCTTTCACCCTTTATTCTCGATTTAGCAACTAATTTCTCATATTCGTGTCGTTCTACGAACACGAAACCAAATCGGTCAATGGGAAAACTCAAGCGAATTCATAAAACTAGGTTAGGGATGAAAAAGCTATTCCGACAGCCAAACAAACAAAACATGATTGATGCTTCAAATATCACCGCAAACTAGAACTCATCACCACAAAGCCCGATCACGGACGCCCCAAACTGTCGCAACTGCCGTAATTACGCATGTCAAACAAAATGCTCCCACAAAAACCAAAGATACTTGCCAAATATCCAGTCGCGACTGTCAGATATCTAATGATGTTGCTGATAATATCGCAAACCAATCACAACGCCAAAAACAGCTACAGCCGTCGCCGAGGCAAACATCAACCACTTCCGGCTGGAGGTCGCACTTGAACCGGACGAATTCTTGCTTTCTAAATAGATTTTCCTGTCCAATTCTGAAGCGGGTTTAGGCGAGCTGCCAAGCATCCGTTGATACATTGCCTTTTCCTTTTCATCAGCTTGTCGCTTCTTCTTCCGCATGTTACTCATTTCATCTCGTGCTTTCTAAACCAATTCAAGATGATTACAAAACGCGCACTCAAATTTCATTTTTGCAACGCAGAACTGACCTTTGAAAATTGATCCCCAATTAAAGTACCGCGTTTCACTACTTCTTCGCATGTTTCCACAGCTTCTTCGTATCGACCTTTTTCGCGGAGAATTTTGATCTTCCGACACCATAATTTACCGTTGTTTGGATCGTAACGAAGAGCGCTTTCAACAGACCGCAAACCTTCATCCCAGATTTGCTCCTGAAACAAGACATATGAGGTGGATCAGAAAAAACCAAACAGCTAGAAAAACCCGAAAGAAAGCAAAAAAATAGTGTTTATTCAAACAGCACTACTTGTTCAAAAACAGAATTCTGAATCAAAGATGATACTGAAAATCACCATTAGATTTTAGACAAAATCTATGTAAATGCAAACCAACGTACGTGGTCGTAGTAGGTAGTACGTATACGTAGTTTTGTTACATTTAATTTACAAATCTATGTCGAAAACATCAGATCAAACTCCGAATAGTATCCAATTCTCAAGCAAGGCAATTAAAACCACGCCGCCGGAAACTGCACGAGCTGAACGCGGTGACTGAATATCATCAAGACTCGAAACATTCGAAACATCAATGTTTCCTGTATAAATCACTGGTTGAAAATTGTACCGTATGCCAACCTAATTTTTTGGCAGTACAGTTAAACGCATCAAAATTCGGAAAAGAACAGTTGTGGCACCTCTGATTTGATGCAAATTGTTCACGGTCGAATTAGTTATCGAAATTTTTCACCCCCAAACAAATTGTTTCCTTATTTACCAAAGAAAAATTATCACATACCTCCACTTGAGCTGAGGATAGATTTCCGTAAGCTCTTGCTTTGGCCAAGTCCAAAGCCGCATTATCCTCGGGTGTAGAATATGTTTGGACAGGTGCCTCCAATACACTCACAGCACGTTGATACAAACTCAGAGCCAACATTGCTTCTTTACGTAAATACCAGAAATTACCGCGATCCACTTTGTGATTCCTACATAACAACCGAAACTAGATTTTCAAACGAAGAATTTCAAACAAAAGTGGGACTACTCACGCGAGAGCAACTCGTTCCGGAACACTCAAGTTCTCCAAATCGACGGGTGGCTCTACGGTTAACAGTTCAATAGTGTACAACAACGAGGCTTCCGGCGGAACTCCGGTTTCAAGACTGTAAAGATTTTGATTGTACAAAATGGGATAATATTTAATTTGTTTCACCATACTTTCCGATTTCTCCGTAACCAAATCGCGGTTCCAGTTTCACTTCCGAAATTTCCCCAATATCCATCAACTGAACCGCAAGTTCTAATCCCTGGATAACCTCCAAATCGCCAACGGTGAACCTCAAACTATCATGAACATCGGCCGTTTTCAAAATGGAGCTAGGATCAAGATCGTTGTTATCCAGAACAACCGCATTGCATCGAATGGTTACGATGGAGTTCCGGGCTGGGCGGGTACCTGATTGGCCTTTTTTGACAGTCTAAACCAAAACAAAGAATTAATACTCAGGTCAGGTAATATCTAAACGTTGCTTAGTTTGAAAACTATAACTGCGAGATTTTTTCTGGCTTTCCACCCACAAATCAAAAACGGTTTCTTGCTGTCTGATATAACGTTATCTTACTCTTTTCATCAGAGCTCGATTTCCCATAACATCTTGCCATTCAACCGCAATTTCGGCAATCTTTTCTTCGGCTTTAGCAGCAGAAGTTGACAAATCCGTGTCTCGAACGGAAGTCTCACCCGCTGCTTCCGGTGAAGGCGGCTGAATGGGCACCGCATACGGCACAGGACATGGCTTGGATTCATTGTCATCGTGAACCACAGTATCATTTTCTGCATCAGCTGAATCGACTTCTGAAATCGAAACGCTTTTAATTAATTTCAAGACAAATCTAGAACCAAGTAAAACTTAGAACTCACCTCGAGCTGTCCGTTCCAACACTAATTCCGGAGACTGCGATGACTCCCTCAGGTTTTCCCGAATAACAACAGGTTCAACCTCAGTCATGGTATGCAATGGCGGAGAGCTGCGCGAAAGATCCTGGACTGCGGAAGCGGGCAAGTCATTCAAAACGACGGGAGAAACAAAGTGTGGTTCGTAGTCGCTGATCGCTCGCGGACCCCGTAGATGCTCACGCGAATGCAAATAATCGTTACCAGCAGAACTGGAATCGCCGTGCGATTCAACATGACTTTCCGACAGCGCAACTGAATCCAAAGCTACCGCGGGAGAACGTGACGAATTTCTCACGGAAATTTCGTCAGACTGATGAACATCAGTTTCATTAGAAACTACAGATGACTGCCTCTGCGAAGCTTGGGCATTATGGTGTTCGTCATGACCATCGTCAAATCCGTTGTTTACAAAAGTTTCTTCAGCATATTCCCGCTTCGGTCCGTCGGAGAACTTGTCAGAATGTTCATCCTCCTCAGCAGCGTCGCGCACAAATGTTTGGTTCTCTTTCGTCGCTGAATTTCCATGAATATCACCGTGGTTCTCTTGAAATGCTTCCATCCTTGAAAGTGATCGCGAAATAATGATTTCCGACTTTTACAATGCCTCCTAACCTGAGTGCAGCAACAAACAAAAACGAAGCTCGAACTTGAAATTAAATTAATAATTATCACGAGTGCGAAGTTCTCTTGGAAGGAGGGGGCGTCAACATGGAAATTTAGGGGGTACCGTGGTACGGTGTGGTGTGGTAGCCTGGTAGACTGTTTGATTATTCCGCTTCCGCTTTTTCAAGCGGGCAAGGAAGGCGCTTCGCTCGCAAATGCTTGATACTTTTCGAAACTGTTGAATCAAAATCTATTTTGAACAGAAAATGTCGCGGACAAATGGTCGACAGATTCTCAATCTGGTTTAGCACTGCTTCTCAATCTCAACTGCTCATCTGGGAATTGGGATGATATGTGAGGAACTTCTGTGATTGGATATCCATGCGCTGTTGTTCACGTTTCTGGATTTCTGGAACCAACTAAAACCCGTTATTTGGAGAACAGTTGCTGTTGGACGTACCAGGTAGTGATTTATATAGATCTATGAACCCTGGAAGAATTCGGAAGAATTTGGTTGATTGATTAGGAATATATTCTTTGTGTGCGGTCAATAATCGTACTATATTTGGTTTCATCTAGAATTGCTTATCGCCAAATTTCTTTGTTTTGGATTTTCGTTTTAAAATTTGTTGTATGATCAGTTCGAGTATTCATTTTCGTTGAATAGTTTTGTGATTATTATACCAGTTATTTTATTCGTCAGTATTTATAGCACAGCATGTTTGACGTTTGCATAGGGCATTCTGTTTCCTCCAGAACAGTTCCTTTGCAACAAACAAGTTGCTGCAGTTTTCTACGGTCATTTGGTTTTGAAAATATCCAGTTGGTCTGTTGCTTTGTAAGAGTAACGTTAGTCTTCCACATTTTGTTTCAAATTTTGAACAAGATTAATCTGGAAACATTTCGTAAGGCTGTTCGATCACAGGAAGACTGGCAAACCTTCTCTGTCGAACTCTTCGTCGCGGGAGGCGATTTCATTCCAACCCCCCTGTGAGTCGCCCATGATAACCCCCATGGCCCCCATTGTATGGTCGAGGAATCTCATTGTCCTGTAAAGAAGAAGTGCACACTGCACATGCTTGTGTCCTGATTTCCTTAACATCGGCAACGACAACTAACATATTTTCTTTCAGATTTTGAACTGGAGGTTCCTGGGATATTTCTAGTTCGTGGAAAATAATGAGCAATCCCTCTCCGAAATCACCGCCCAAAATCTTTCACCTTATCAAAACTGCCTCTTCGCCGTCTACTTCCTCTTCTGTTTCTTACTCCAATATCCTTCCTGCATCACGTCCTTCCGGTTCTTCACAATTTCAACACATCTCAGGTACTTCCGCCAGTCCGACTTATTTTCTTGTTCCGGCGGGACCTTCAGCGTCGAACGGTGCCTCACCGTTCTTCCTTCGTCTCAACCAGCCTCTCCAAGGCGGTTCCGGAACACAGTTTTCGCTCAAGCGAATCGAACCAGCTCCCCAGAAGAACAACTCCGAAGCCATCTGCATTCCCTCCGCCAAAACCGTAAGTCTGCATTTCCGGCGCATGCGTTAAACTTGAATATTTTTCTTCTTTTCAGACATCATCTGGTTCATCAAAAACTTCTGTGGTTAAACTTTCGACTTCGCCCAGGAAGCCAGCGCCTGTTAACGGAACTTCGGGGAATACCGTTGAGAATTCAGTCAGCGGCTTGAAGGTATTTTTATTGAAATTCATTAATCGGTTTCTCATTAGTCTGATCAACTAACTCGAGTAATTTTAATTCTTATTCCGTTCTCATTGAATGAAATTTAAAGGTGAAATCCAAGCCATCCGCATCGCAGGCTCTTCCGAATATCAAAACCGTCCCGAATCTCATCACTCCAAAAGCAGCGCCAGTTATTCAAGCTCAATTGCCAGTTGTTCGTGCGTCTTCCCCGGCGCCAAGCTCTCCTGTGGAAGTTACGCCAATATTGTCTCTGTATGAAATTTGCGTTTTAATTGCAAGACCTTATCAATATCAGAATTAATTCCAGTCTTCCGCCGGACACCCCTTGGGTTGACTTGCTCAAAGCGTACGAAGGATCAAATTTTATTGCTCGTTGCTCACTCGAATCGGAACGAAATATCGTTCGAAAACTACTGGAAATGAAGGGTGTAAGTAGTTGGTTAACGGTGTGTTCACGATTAGGATTCTGTCGTTTTGCCAGGTTTATGATGACCAACAAGTCGTATGGAAGAAACTGCCAGCGCCGAAATCGTTGTCTATTCCCGGAGTTCTATGCTCAAAAATTGGAGATTTACTCAGCTTGGGGAGATTTATTGATATTTTGCAACATGCACATCGGTTAACGCGGAATAAAAAGCGTTGCTACGATCTCGGTACTCCCATATCAAATGAGGTGTAATCTAGCTCTCATTTTTGGATTTTTTTGTGTCCAGATTTTATCCTGAAAGCAGTTCAGATTCCGGATGGAAAAACCGGAGCTTTTCGATGTTTGATGAATTGGCTTGTCTGGGCTTTCGACGAAAGGAAATCTTTCGAGACTAAATTAAACGTAAGTTGTTTTGGATATTGTTTCTGGGTTTTTCGAGACAAGTCTTTTGCAGATTCCGGTTGAATTCGACGTAAGCATTCAGGAATTCGAAGGAGACCACATTCTCGCCTGTGAGACGCTCCGCCAGTATTTGTTGACCTTGGCCAATCACAAACGAGATAACTTTACCGATGAAGTAATACGGCAGTTAGTGCACTATAGGAGAAGTTGTTACACCGGGTTTTTGTTTCAGTTCATTGCGCTGTTGCACAAACTGAAAATAGTTGATGTCGCAAATATCAGCGTCGCGGAAAGGATTGATTTACTGGCATTTGGTCAGAATATTCTCATTCAGGACACTGGATTCTTGACATTCCTGCAGAGCAGGCTCGACGGTGATTTCGTCCAGTTGAAGTACGTATGTTTGTTCAGTTAAATGACGATTTGTGATTCAGGGAGCGAAAAGATTGTATAAATTTAGTTTCTGAACAACTAAATAAACCCAGACCGGAATCATGTTAAATCCACAATCAAGAAGACTTCAAGCAGCCCATACTTTCTGTCGAACAAATCCCTATCGGATTTGCCGTTTTGAAAAGTGTCTGATATCATTCTCGAATTTTGTTTCGGCAGTTTTTCGATTCAACGTTGTTTTTTTTCGCACGGAAATCAGACGGAAAATATTTCTGAATTTGCCGCTAACTCCAATTTATCTGTTTTTTGAATTATGGTGAACCGGTTTTCATTTGCTGAGTAGAAGTTCTTGGCGCAGAAATTGGTTTGTTCGGTACTGAAATTCGAGCTTTTGGGTCGGAAACAAAAGATTGCGTTTTCGAAATAGCTTGCATGCTTCCCGACACATGTGTTTTTATCTGTTATCTTTAAATGTTTCTTTGCAGTTCGGATCGGGATCGTGTCTTATCCAAACTGGCAGCCAAATGCAACCAAAAATTTGGTACGTGAATTATTTGTATAACTATTATGTCGTCGACTTCCTTTTCGATGGTCTGAAATTCTTGAATTGTATTTTTGAAATTTATTTGCAGCTTCTGAAACGAAGCTGAGAGAATTCGATGAAAAAGGATCATTTGTCACGCGGCTAGAAGAAAGGGAGCGATCACGTTTAGTCGGTAAATTGAACGAAGTTTCCATCTTCGGGTCGATAATAATTCGTATTTTGATATGCAGAAGAAGTCAAAAACTTTGCCAAAGAAATTGCGACTTTGACCGAATCTTCGGAGGTTCTCAAATGTGAAATTAAGGTGATTCATCATATGTTTTCTAGACGACGAAAATCCGGGGTTTAAGGTGTGTTTCTATTTCAGCTAATCCAAAAATATATAGCGTTATCGTCTCATACAGATTGCCTGGGTTTCGACCGGAATTTTAAACGTTATTGGTGTTTTCCCGAACTGAGTCCTGATTTATTTGTCGAATCCGGATGGTTTCGCAAAGAAACCACCACCGGAAACGCATTCCCAGATTTCAAAATCGCCGGTAATTTTGTATATCCATCTCGACCATTGGATCTCTATCAACTCACTGCCAAAGGAGAACACAGACGCTGCACTGATCAGGCATCCGGTCCGCCACCAGCTTCCGCCAACGAATGGTTCAAATACTCTTTCTCTGAAATACCAGATCTCATCGATTCTCTCAATACGCTTGGCGTTCGGGAAAATAATTTGAAAACCAAGTTGGAATTACAGTTTGAGGATGATGCGTATGAGACCAGACCGGCTCCTGTTTTAGCCGATTCGTTGATCGATATTATCAAGGAATTATTCGGGAAGATCGTCGTGGACTTGATTGAGAATCAGTTTTTGATGGAGAATCCAAACAGTGACTGGAAAGCGAAATTATCTAACGGAAGTTTGGAGGAAATGAAGAATAACATCATTGTTGTACAACGGAATATCCTGAAACCGGTTATGAAAAGGGAAATTTCTTCGGAAGTATTCGAAGCTGCCATCAAGGAAACCTTGAGTTTTTCCCGTATTTATTATCTTTGTAAAGTTTTGGATGGATCTGTGGCGTGGGAGAAGCAGCTTGGATCGGAGAATTGTCCGGTCTGCAATCGGAGTAACCATCGACAGAAATTACAAAGATGTATTGTTTGTGCCTTGGCTTTCCACAAAGAATCCTGCATGCCTTTTGAGGAGAAATTGTGTATGTTGTGCCGAAATCCGTCCGCTCAAATGCCTTCCAAGAATTCTTTGGATCGACGAAACTCGAATTCTTCGGTCGATTCTTCGGGTTCGCGGAAAGTGAAAAGAAAAGTGGAGAGTGACCAAATTAATGGGACTGGAAGGAGAGCTCGACGAAGTGATCTTCCGGGAATGTCCGCAAAGAATGATTCTGTTACTCGGGGTGAGTCTTCAGCAATTCGTGGATTCGGTTTTTAATTTATTAATGCTTTGCACCTCTTTGGTTTTTTGGGAATCTACCTCTTCGGTTGCGCGTTGCACGATTTCTTGTAATGAATGTTGATTCGTTTGTGTGGCGATCTTGTTGGTTGAACTTGTTTGAATGTTTTTTGCCTGAGAGATCAGATTGATTTAATATTTGAAGTTCGATGATGGAAAAGCTACCTAGTAAGATTGGTGGAAACAAGGATTAAATTTTAACAGCTTGCTTTTTCCGGATAATTCATGCATTCACGACTTTTCGGCTGTTTTTGGAGCCTGAAAATAGCGGAATACTTCCAGTTTCGAGATCGAAGTTGGATCCTGCACACAGATTCTATATGATTAACCCTTGATTTAAGACTTGTGTGTCCAAGAACCGTGGTATTTCCGGTTAGTGGTATTTTGGTGGCGCACTTGTTTTTGACGTGTTTCTTGTGGTGGCGTTGTTGCAGAGGTGTTAGGATAGCCGGTCGATTTTGCTCAGAGCTGATTCGAAAACTTACGAATTTAAATTTGGTTGCGTTTAGATGTTTCCAATTATCTTCGTATCGTTTGTTAAGTGGCACACAGAATCTTTTACGAATAGAAGTTCTAGTTCGGGATCTGATTCTGATTCAAGTTGGTTCTCCTGCAAGCTCTTGAGGTCACCTCGAGCTAAGCGGAACTGATATTATTTTCCAGTCCGCTTCACAGGCTTCGGATTCCAGAATGCGTGACAGTGGAGCGCAGGTACGTAATTCGTGTGAAATTCCGAAAATATCGCGTTATTGATTGATGTGTTTCTGTTTTCCGGGAATCTGACAGTTGACGATTTCGTGGCAGCTTTTCTTGGAATATCCTTCAAGTTTTTGCGATTGCTTTGGTTTCTGGAATCGTTCATAGATGCAAAGCATCAGATCTTTTTCAGTTTCTCCATCTTTTAAAAGCCTGGTTAAATCGAATCAACACATTAAATGGAATAACTAACCGGGGGATGGGAAGATGTCTTCTGATGTAATTGTGCGCTATGACAAGATCGAACTACGGGAGGAGGATCCGCGTTTAACTAACAGCTGGGAGTTTCTCCCTCATCTCTGGCGAATGCAACGCAATGGATTGTTCAAACTCAAATCAAACCCGACCGGAACATCCGTTAAGTCATAGAATATTTACCCAACGTGAAATTTGAAATTCATTCTCGTTTTCCAGGTCTTTGCTTTGGGTGCGTTGTTAGTCATAAGTTT
Source organism: Isohypsibius dastychi (assembly GCA_034696485.1). Lineage (NCBI taxonomy): Eukaryota > Metazoa > Tardigrada > Eutardigrada > Parachela > Isohypsibiidae > Isohypsibius > Isohypsibius dastychi. The sequence goes on from JAQIWT010000598.1 coordinate 16,376, forward strand.
CGCGGAAAAACTGTTTCCGGGACTTGGAATCCATTTGGCCGCTGTGGATTGGAACTGGTGACCTTTTGGACGCGGCGATGGAATAAATCGTAATGGAATGATTTGGATTATATCGATGCATTTGTTGTGGAAGAATTCGGGACCAGCAGGATGTGGTGGATAATAAATATTCTGTCCGTCTTTCTAATTAACCATGCTGACATAGGAGGTGAGAGTATACGAAAAATGCAGGAGCTCGTTTTTAATTTTTTATCAGTTTATTCAATGCGCACCTGTGTATCCAAACGAAGTAGCTGATCAAAAAGGCCTTTTCGATTTTCTTTGTTCGATTTTTAGTAGGGATGAATTATTAAAATGCAGCGATTATATTTTGTGATTGCTATTCGAAAATAGTTTTCTGAGAAAGCGGGAGATGGAATTTTAATCACTCGAAAATTACTTAAAGTTTTTGTTGTCATTTTTTTATATTGTCTGGGAATCCAAATGAACCAGAGTTTGATCAAAGCGCGCTTCAGCTGGAACGACAATCCAAGTATTCCCCTGAGTAGTAGTTCTTTTCTCATGCTAATTTGTCTACGGGTAAAAATATAACAGATAGTTAACAATCTCGTCCATTGCTTCCGCTCACTTTCTGGTCATGGCATCTCGAGTACCCTTATTGCCGAATTCCAATCTGCTTGGAGAAAAGAATTATTTTTTCTCAACAAGCTTAAATAAGCAAATATCGAATTTCACCAATTTCACGATCGAACCAACGCATTTACAAGTTTGTTACATCGAGACACATCGATGATCGTTAATTTCACGCTGTTCACACGATTTCAAAATATTGTCGATTTTTTTCCCAAATTAATAAATATTGCAGCAGACAAATTTTGGAAAGTTAGAAATAAGCAACATTTAAATCAAAAATATTTGCCAGTTACAAGGAAAACACGAAATCCCGGCAACCTCATTTCGCGGATATAATCCCGACGCACCCCTGGCCTCTCCCCCCCCCCCCCCC
>JAQIWT010000599.1:0-17364 GCA_034696485.1 Isohypsibius dastychi
TGTGACTGTTACGAAGCCACCACTACTCCGGCGACCGTTCCAACCGCAACTACTACGACACTCGGAAGTATGAAAACTTCTGTTGTTGAATAAGATTGTTGAATGTTGAATGTGAATGTTGAATCAGATCTGGATGATCTGGACGTCCAATGGCCCTGCACCGGAATACGTTCTTGTCACGGTGACGCTATGACTGCATGGTGTGACTGTTACGAAGCCACCACTACTCCGGCGACCGTTCCAACCGCAACTACTACGACACTCGGAAGTATGAAAACCTCTGTGCGAGAAATTGATGGCGGGCAAGCCACCATCAATCTTTTTACCTTGCTCATTTGTTGAATATTTCCAGTGAGATTGAACGAAGAGATTTGGAATCCTGAGAGTGAAAGCTTTTCCACATAGTGCAAAAACACGATGACGGACCATTGCAAAACCGGAGCAAGGGATGAGATAAAATAAATAAAAAATTAGATCAATGACAAACCTCTTATTTCCAGAATTCAACTATTCCAGCATGATTTTCAACATGAACTAAGATGTTTGTCATGCTTACAACATGAAAATGTCAATGATAGTGGCAATTGGCTTATGAACTTGAGGCGAACACAAATGAAGCCTTAACAATGGCGTGACCAAACAAAACCCTTTGTGGTCACGCCATTGTTAAGGCTTCACTTGTTAAGTTCCGCTTCTTTAATTTCACATTATCTTACGTTTCCGTTTTATGATGAACGGCAGCTCTCGTACAGATTTCCCAGCAATTCTCTGGAAGTATCGAGTTCTCAAACACACCGATATAACACTCTCGTTCAGCAACTACAACATTGAATGGTGTTCCGCTGGAATAAAACTACTATTTATACAAGAGCAGTCACTTCTGGGCTTGCGCGGGTCATCTTTTCAAATGCTCAGCGAGAAGTTTTAGGTTGGAAACTTGACTCATGATGTACACTCGTGTTTCCCATAAAGCATTGATGAGCTGCAAGAAAGGTAAATAGCCAACGATGTTAAGTTGTAAAACGATTATCTATGGATCACCGTCTCATCTTCGGTGCAGTCGAGTGGAATATATTCTCTCAGTCTCGGGCTGAACCGGAAAAAGGGTACTCCAAGTGATCGACACCAAGCTCTTGACCTATCAACCTGCCTCCCATCCGTTTCTGTGGCCTGTCATTTAGAATAAATAATATTTCTCTGCGAACGAGAACAGTACTGACTTGCGCCACAATCATGCGACCTAGAGTGGAGAACCCAGTGAGGATCCGTGGTGCGGTCTTGAGTTCTTTGAATGTCTCTGGTCGATAGACGTCCAACTGCGTGATGGCTTCTGGAGGATAAACCCCGGTTCCAAGTGATAAAACCAGTTCAAGTTCTGGGGGCTCTTGCCCAGACTGCAAAGAACATAGAAAGACATGAACTACAGTATTTCTAAGATCCGGGTGAACCAACATCGCGCTGTAGACTTTGATAGAAATCGAAAATCTCAGTAAGAGCGTCAAGTGTCGGATTGTTGGCAATCAGTCCTCCGTCAAGATATCCCCCGTGGCTCTTAAAGTATGTGGGAGCTGCACCTGTTGCACGACCAGCTTGCCACATCAACTGCATGTCACAGTCTGAACGGTGGGCTGTTAATTTGATCATTTGGAGAAACGGAAGTTCCTCTACCTTCTGCTTCCTTTCTGTTTGGATGACTCATGTTAGGCATAGAGGCCTTCCGCCAGCTATTCGATTTGGGGTGACAATAGTTACGGAAGAAGTGCAGGTTGAGTGGTAACTGATCTGCCATACAGGCTGGTATGAGTAGCCTGTATAAACGAGCTATAATAATTGCGGCAATTAGATTTCGATAAGTCTGTGGTTGTACCTCGGTTTCTTGACTGAGCTCATTGGTGTATGCTCTCCAAACAGTTCTTTCAGTAACTTCTCCAATGGCTCTGGCTTGTACGGACGCTTGCCATTGAATATTGTGTCCTTCATGCGGAAACACAGTGCTAGGCATGCATGTGAGGAATAACCTGTGATACACTACTTATCTCTTCACCTCTGAGTGAATATTTCATGGGTTTCAAAAAAACCTTTTGCTAAACAAAGGGCCAGTATACCACCAATGCTCGTTCCGGATATCCAGTCGAAGCAATTGATGATCGGTTCACCAAGTTTCTCTTCAATGGCCATTATCAGCTGCATAAGAACCATACTAGAAGAGCCTAATACAAATTACTTAAAAATCGCATAAACTGTAAATCGTTCAGTCTGACCCTCTGATCCCACCACCGTCAAGACACAGCAGCTTTTCCTGCTTTCTAGTTTTCTTCACGTTTATGATAACAGATGGAGCGATATTCTGATCACTCTCCTCAAGTTTTCCGTCAGCCTTCAGCTGCCTTCTTAGATCAGACCTAATCTCCGTGATTGCAATATCTTGGGTTGACCCAATTCCTGCCCCCAAACTAAGAGCCTCCAACAGTTCTTCTTTGCGTTTAGATGGCTTCGAATTTTGTACAACGCTGAGTGGCGATTCGTTTTTCTTGTTCAGTTTAGTCGGTTTTGCCCCAAAGACAATGAGGCATTTAACAAGAATGATACTCGCGTTGTAGAGGATTGCAGAATGAAGCGGAGTGTTGCCCTGGTAGTCTGCTGGATCAGGCAGGGCACCCCGGCTGAGAAGCGCTACTGAGCACTCGAGACTGTTTCGCATGACTTGAGCATGTAATGGAGTCTCTCCAAGAACGTTCACCGAATTTACGTCGTTGCCGTCTTCGATGGATTTAAGCAGTAAGGTGCGAGGTATGGAATCGAAGAGCTTGTTTTCTGTACGTGACAGAGAAACTGACGGACGAGAAACTGGTGTAAACTCATCTTCTGCCGTAGTTGTCGACATACAAGGGCCAAATAAATGTCAGAACTTCTGCGTCAAAGGATGCACGTGATGGTTGCACGGTAACCACATGTCCGAATTCGGGTATCTTGCGAGTAGTGTCAGCCTTCACACTACTTCGCGCAAATGGAACATGACAGGTTTGTGGTTGAAGGGCTCAATTCAACTTCCCTGTATAAGCCAGTCTGACCTAAACAGGGATTTACCGGAACGCTACATTCAATGCATATTGGTTGTAGTTTATTGCGGGTTCGCTCTGAACAGTCATGTATGTAATAGCCTCTGAAATATGTGTGGAATTGATATCTGAGCGCTCGGGCTCAGATACTTATATCGCGATCTGAATTGCGATTTTTATCGGTATTTTGTGAAACATACCGGTACAATCACATACAATCATTTTTCATACAATCAAGAAAGTTTGAGAAACCGGCTTTTTTGTCCTCTTTACCGATAATAACATACTGTGATAGAATAATCGTTTATCATGCTGCTCGGTTTTTATTACATCAAAACAATTAAAAACTACAGAACAAGTGATTAATCGCCACGAACAATGAGCAGTAGATGGGAACGAACCAAATTGAGACGAATCTAGTATAAATCAATGATTTGTGTTAACTGTGACGAGTGTATTGTCTCAATTAAGGTAAGCTCTGGCAAGTAAAAATTATCAAGACAATGAACAAGAAACAACGAACACCGAACAAACACCGACGACGAACAAACAGAGACGCGGCTGTTGTCGCATGAAGGCGCTTATTTCTCCCCATGGGCATCACTGCTGAACGTGTCAGGTATCCTACCTAGCAGTGCAGTGTGACTGTTGTTTAAAACCTAGCGCTATGTGCATCCGGTAGGGCAGCTGAATTGCCGGGTGAATCCGAATCAGGCTGAAGCGTGGGGTTCAAAAACAATTCTCAACCAGTGACAAATAATAAAAGGAAGCAAGGCTCCATTGAAACTGGTTCTTCCCAAAAAACTCAGCGCAGCTGAAACTAAGAAACTGTTCAGTCACTTGGAACTAAACTGAATTTGTCACTTATTAACCTTGTATGATGACATCAGGATCCTCATATTCCAAGGGTTCAGGAAGTTGATCAATATCGGTAATCGAACTTCCAGAATACAGACCAATCAACGGTAATTCGGATGTCGGTAATTTGCAGTCACATATTTCTTGTCTTGCTTTGGCAACGGCAACGCAGAAAGAGTAAGTCACACCCTTCATGTGTTTGAGTGGTGGAGACTGAATCTTAGAAGTGCTGTTTTGTTGATAAGTCATATCTTTACATCGACATACCCGGTGAGCTAGTGGCTAAACAATGTCACGATCTAACCACCTGTGGCAAGTGTTGAAGAATCGCCGTTTTTAGATTCAGAATGAACTTTTCGTGTGTTGAGCGAAACATGAATATCACAACAATAGCCGTCTCACTGAAAGAAAGAAATATTTATGTAAAAATCTTAGATTGTCGTATCTGAGCCTTAGGTTCAGATATTATCCGAGAATCAGGGACGGATAATGAAATACGACTTTATAAAAATCATGAAAGCCATGAAAGTTATAAAATACGACTTTATAAAAATCAAAGCTGTGACCACTCTTCTCGAATTCAGCAAGTGCAAAACTTCCATGGTTTCGGTTAATGTGATGTATGACAACTTTGTGAACAAGGTTTGCCGAAAAGTGAACTTCGTGATTTTGTTAAGAACGACAAGATGTTCGAACCCAGGATTTCACCCGAACAACTGGTGGCTTTCTAACTCTCATTTCAAAGATTATGACAAGCCCAACTTCGACGCAATGGAACTTGGCAGAGAAGAGTTGTCTGCTTATCATCGAAAGCTCAAGAATCACAACAGAACCTATCACGGAACAATCTATCAACCAAAGAGCCACACTTTTGCAATACTGAATGATTTAAGCGCATTTCCCGGGCTACTACAAAATCTTCCAATAGGAGTTTATCTGACGCCAACGTTAAGTGACACACATGGTAAGAACATGTCATTGGGCTCCAACAGGAATCGAATAATATTGGTGTATACGATGAAAATTGAGTTGGTCAGTTTGTCAGATATCTACCGATAAAGTACGGAGGAGCTGACCTGGCAGTTAAACCTTCGATGCAGATGAAGCACTTGTTGTCTTCTCCAAACTCTCATATCGGTCCTCGTCCATCCCGTGAAAGTGAACCCACGCCTTTGGAACTGCGTTAAAACATTTCTTACTTGAGTTACAAAGCGAATTTGAATCGCTCGACATGACATGCTGTTTGGGGCAAAGCTGTACAGATCTGTATCTACGTTTGGAACTGTGTGTTGTATGTGGCCTTACAATGTGCTGGCTCATATAGGGCCAGATTCCCAAAAATTTCCCCCGTGCGGTCACAAACAGATTTTTCGTATGAGACCGGCAGTTTCCGGCCCAAAGCAATTTCCTGTTCGGAGCCAAGTTTTTGGGAATCCCGAAGAATCCCGTTCAAGTTCCCGAAAAATCTTATACGGGGACCGGAAGTCAGTGATTGCACTCTGCAGAGTTTACCATGCCCATTTTCAAGCTTTTGCTATTCCTATACTACCCCGTGACGTTATAAGCAGAAGCAGAAGCACCAAAGCGGTGTTGCTGGTGAAAGAGTTGCTGCACTGTAAATACTCATGGGCAAGATTTCGGAGTGTTCACAAGCATTCCACAAAACCTCGTCATCAATCATACACGGAAGTATATTTGCCATCCCAGTATACGGAAACTTCACAATTAAGCATTGTTCTAGTTCAACTAACCCTGGGGGGAAAATCACCCCTCCCCCCGCTCCACCGAAGAAGGTCAAACCTTATAGCGTGGGTGTTTGGTAAACTGGTTCCGTGTTTTTTAGATGGCAAGGTTTCGTGGAATGCCTGTATGTGTACGGTAATATAAATACTATCGACGGTTGCACGCGCAGCTGTAAAGTAATAAATTGCAAAGACTGTCCAGGCTGGAAAAATGGAGTAGAACAGATTTTGACAGGGTCCTAGAAAAACCGCTTACGAGGTCCCCCTTCTAGGGGAAATTTAGAGGACCTTCACGATTACCCAATCAGATTTCTCTGAGCACATACTGTTTTCGAAATTATCTTTTCTTTTGGCGTCAGGCGGGCGGGGGGGGGGGGCGGAGTGATTGAATAAATCTTTTTTTTTGAACTTTCAGACTCATTACGTTGACAGTCAGCAAGTCAAAAATTTTGCATGCTAGAGCGGATTGAAACAGAAACAGATAAGCTTATAGTAGCCACGTTTCATGAGCCTTAAGCTTTTTTGACCGCGATTCTGTTCCAGGTAGTGGGTTGCACCCTCCCACGGCAAAGACTGTGGCATTCGGCTGCAAAACGATGAGGTTGAAAATCATCCTGTTTTCTACAAAACCATAACCACATTCATGTCAGTAGCAATCTGCATTCAGTCAGTGCGATATTCAGACCATGTTTGAACGATTTAAATATCATGTGATAATGAAATCATCACTGCCAGACGCTTGCTTCATCATTTAACCAGCTTGACCTGATTTGATAGCGCAGCCATCAGTTTGAGCTTACGATGGTCACTCGTGTTGATCATAGTCGGTTTTTTCAGATGACTGGGAACGGATTAATCCCCACAAATTAGCGCAGTTTACAATATCGGGATGTGGTGGAGTGGCATTTATGACATTTTGCGCGCCGGGACCTCAGAGGCATCAGACTGAGATGGTATGTCGATGTAAACAACTGAGCTATCAGCCTAATGGCACTTCGAAGATTAAATCCCCACCACTCACGTATATGAAGGGTGTGACATACTCATTTTGTGTTGCCGTTGCTAAAGCAAAACAAGATATATGTGACTGCAAGTTGCCGACGTCTAATTTACCGTTGATTGGTCTGTATTCTGGAAGTAATGTTACCGATATTGATCAGCTGTCCACACCAATGGAGTTACAGGACCCTGATGTTGATACACAAGGTACAGCACAGTTTGCAGCCGTTTCGGTTATCAGCTATTAATTGCAGCAATTTCTTAGCTTCCACTTCTGTTAATGTTCTCGCTAGAACTAGTCTCACCGGGATTTTGCTTCTATTGATCATTCTTCGCTGAGATAGCTGTTTCTTCCACTCGACCAAGCAGCTTATCGGATTGTGGAGTTTATAGTGTGCCCTGCCAATAAACCATTTATATTCATCAGTTATATTCAGAAAATAGTTTCCGGTCGTGCAGTCGCTTGTCGTGCTCTGCGCGTATCCGGTTAACGTTTATTGAACGTTTCAGAATGTCTATGTGCAGATATCTATGTCAATACCTCCTTGAATATGTGCAGATAGTAGGTACATTCTCGAATGACTTGTGTTTTAGTGGCTTCGCTGTGGCAAGCTAATATTGCAGAATATTTCTCATGATTTGTTTAATAAACATAACAATGCAAGATGAAGATCTTGATTATTCAGTAATCTTCTGCTTCTGAATCGAAAAAAAACGCGCACAGTATCAAATAACAATGAACCATTCTCTTATATTTCATTCTTTGAAACAAAATTGCAACTGGACTCTGGCTTCACCAGAATCCAGGTGCTTCCTTACTCAAGAATACCTGATTGAATCCTGAAACATCAAAGTGCCTCCAAACTTGAGAACGGAAATGCATGAGAGGCGGAATCGGAGTGGTCGCAGTCATACCAGCTGTCAACTCAAACTCGGTTAGAATGGTATATAAAACTGGGCTCAGAAAAACACCTGACACAAAAAGTGTTCTTTCAGGCCCGTGTGTCCATTATTTCAACTGAAATATGTTCAAAGCAGTTATATTCTAGACACTCCTGGCGGTGGCAGCAGCCGGATCTGCGCGGTGAGACATAATGCAATAACTGAAAATTCATCTGAAATTTCTGCTCTTAGAGATTCGGGGAGCGAATGGACCTGTAGCGGAAACCGAACCTGCTACCCCGATAGATCAAATGCGAATTGTTTTTGTGACGATGCTTCCACCGACGCAACCAACTTGCCACCTGCAACTGTCAAAACAGCTGCCCGTGAGTGAAACGGTATATGAGCAATGCATTCCGATTTTCTCAGCTGCCAAATATTCCCAGCGGAAGAGAAAGAAGAGCGATGGTTTGGTCTGCTCTAACCGTGGAAGGATTTTTGGTTGTGGGGGTTTAATTTTGAGGTTTAATTTTGATGAGCTGGGTGTGAGATGTCTGGAAAAGGCCTGTTAACAAGATCCTTTCGCATTGTCGCTTTTAGCCCACGCGCTTTAGTTATCAGACTGTTCAGCAGCCAAACCATTCAAACGTCTCAGCTGGATTCATATACTGATAGCTGAAACATATACAGTCAACATATACAACACATCGGTCGTGGTATACGATCCGCGAACTAACAAATTTGAAGGGATTTTCCAACTTGGTAAACGTGATTCTGGGATATATCACCGGAAATTCTGGGATATACCATTCTGGTGGTATATCATGAATGAAAAAAGGTTTGTGAGCGAATCAATTGCCCCAGTCATTTCGAGATTCTCGATTGCAGCAATCTTGAATTTTAGGTTCGCTTGTTGATCACCTGGATCAGATCAAACTTGTCAAAGCTGGGTTCAAATCGACAAGTCATGACAAATGCGGGCCGAAAACCGGGTTCTTCGCCGCAGTTCGAATAATTTTCAAAAGACCGTTCAACGGCAAAAATCAAGTTTTTCTGAACCACTAGCTTGAAGGGTATCTGTGTTGTTTGTCTAGAATAAAACTTCCGGGAATGCGGGATGGACTACTGTACAGTAGAATAAATACGGTGGAGGTAAGTTCGGAAAGTCCGTCATCCAGTGTATGGTCTCTTCAATGATGTCAGCTCTGTGCTTCACGCTGTGCGAACAATCTTCTCGACGATTAAATATCGGGGTCACCATTAAACGAAAAATCTCTCAGAGACCTAATACTTTTTTTCGGGGAATTATGTATTGAGTATAAACCCCAAGAAATTCATGTTTTCACCAATTTTCCAGTCTTAGTGTTTGGTGATTATGGACCGATCCGCGTGTGACAATTTCAGTCGGGTGAGATCTGTCTTCTCAATCTTCACCCAGGACTCAGCATCGGAATATTTGTCGCCTCTTCGTGGATGTTCTGCATAATCTCTGTCAGTCATATTACGGCGAACCACTTCCTTACCAGTTTTCAGCTTGAATTGCAGAAGTTGTCAGAGAGCTCATACTCAGTCACACCATCCACAAAACACTACAGTAACAGGTACGGAGCAATGCGAAAGTTTTCTTCGTTATTTTCGAAGATTCAAACAGGTGTTCTTCCGTAAACTGAAGCTATCCGAGGTCTCTTCTTTGATCAAGTGAGTCAACCAGATTTCCTTGTCCATCCACGCACATATAGACATTCTGACCTGCCTGATCCACCACATTATTTCGGAAAATTGTACTGATGATGTTCAAGCCAGACGCGTATCTTTCGACGCACTGTAAAGCTGCTTCTCCTTTGAATCTTTGTATTTCATCTGCTGGATCCACTAACATGTACGAGGTATATTACGTGGGATCTCGTAACTCATATCTCTGCTTTGTGACCACTGTTCCAACACGCGATTTTGAATTTCTCTTTCTTGGGGCGAGATGATTCGGAGCCTTTCCGACAGTGATAGGTCCATGTTTTCTCGCGTCAGACAAATAAGGCTTGTCTATGAAAAGTGATGTTGGACTTTCGTCTTCATCGATAGTCGAATCTACTCAAAAGTCAGTTAATTTTGCAGATTCAGTATTGCCGACGGTCCCTATAAAACTCACTCTAGAGTATCAAATATCAACGATACGTTTGAAAACAAGATACTGGCTCCGAGTGTTTAGTTGCGTCATAGGTCCCGCGAAGCCCTGCCAGCAGCTGACGGATGATACAGGTTTAGGGAGTTTGAGTAAAAAACTCGAACACTCACCTTTGCTATGAATTCTGCGACAAAAAATAAGGGCTTCTCTGGATAAGCACTTGAAACTGCACGAGAGATGAGGGCAACTGATGCTCACGGTGTCTACAAAAAACACCAGTCTTTTTCATAGTCCCACTAGCCACTGAATATTTTTCAGTTAAACGATTGCACCCACCCAGTGAAAAATCATAAAAATAAGCAAGGTTCCGTTGCAAGTGTCTCTCCCCAGAACACTCAGAGCTGCTGAAACTAAGAAACCTTTAAGTCACATGGAATCCGCTCGTACTGTTACCATATCTTCCACCTTCTATCGCATCATCGGGATCCTCAAGTTCCGGAGGGTCAGGCAGCTGATCAATATCGGTAACCGAACTTCCCGAGTATAGACCAATTAAAGGTAGCTCAACCGTCGGTAACTTGCAGTCACACACTTCCTGTCTTGCTTGAGCAATGGCAACGCAGAAAGAGTACGTCACACCTTTCATGTGTTTGAGTGGTGGAGACTGAATCTTAGATGTGCCGTTGTGTTGATAAGTCATTTGTTTACATCGACACACGACCTCTGTCTGATGCCTCTGAGGCCCTGGTGCATAAAATGTTATGAATGCTACCCCAGTGCAGCCTGATATGCTGTATCGGGTCAGCATGCTTGAATTGAGGTGTGTCCAGCGACCTGAAAACAGCGCTCTTTTAAAATCAAGGCATTATTTTTCAGCATTTTTTTCCAGACGAAAGGAAGCGACAACATTAACAATGAATTAGTTCCTTAACCGCTCTGCACTGAAATGATACGAAGAGCTCAGAATCTAAAAGAAAATGTTGGTCAGGCTCTGAAGTGGCCGACAAAAGTGACTGATTCTGAATTCCACCTTTATTTCAGGATTTGTTTCGAACGCAGTGAAATATTCTGGATTACCCGTGTTTCTGAATGTTGGGGATAAATAAACTCCGACTGGGAGATTCTGAACTTGTCCCGGGAAGGCGAGTGAGTCGTTCATAAATTTAAAAGCGTGTTCCAGGGGCTGATAAAGCGTTCCATGGTAAGGATAATCGCGGACAAAATAATCGTACACTTCGTCATTGCTGAAATCTTCTACCAGTTGCTGAAAACTAAAGTGATGATCATAATCTTTGAAGTAAGTATTAGAAAGCCACCAGTTGTCTGGGTGGTATCCAGGATTTTGACACTTCATCATTCTGAACGAGACCGAGACCGCGAAACACATTGCTAAGAACATTTGACATCGGTAAACCTTTATCGTATAATGTTCATACATTCGATCAAAGACACCACCGTGGATGGTACGTTTGCTAGGCCAGTTGCTAGTCAATGATTCCAACCAATCGAGCTACGGTTGTCTGAACCGGAAGAACAAGTCATACAAACTCTTGATAACATTTCATGGTGCGAAGTATGCGAGTTGAGTATTTAGTGGTGATGGTTACCCCGTTCAAAGCCTCGGATTTTGTTACAGCCGATTGAAAGAATGCTGCAAGATATCGCAGACTTTTGAATTGTTTCCTTTCGATATGAAACTGATCCTTTTGTCAGGATCTTCGAAAAATGTGAAAATGATAACTCAAACATGGCAGTTCTTCATGTGCACACATTCGTGGCAAAACTACCTCCGGGATTGACCACTTTTCTACGGAAAAAATGAGACATTTTGCCTTTTTTTCTCGCGAAAGAGGCGTTAAACAGCCGAGTTATTAGTCCGACAGTGGTCATTTCAAAATCACCAATAGATTGCACTCTTTGGTGTCGATTTCTGGATTTTCGCTGTGAGAACCTTTGCAAGTCAGTTATTCCAGTTAGTGCATTGGACAGCTGCTTTTCTACGCGCCAATTGTTCTTTATTAAGAAATGAATAGGGACACAGCGCTGTTCTCCCAAATTCAGATTTCATTGCCCCTATTACAAATATAAGGTCGTGAATTGAAATGAAAAGCACTAGCAATACAAATCTTGCCTATCTAGTAGGAGCAAATGCTACACAACAAAAAATAACCCCAAGCTACGCAATTTTTGGCGTCATGCGGTGGTACCGTTCAGCACGGTACACTTTTATTGTAACCTTTCCTCCAGTTGCTCAAATCGAACCGCTGGACTTTGTACTGGTGGATGCTTACGACAGCAATCACCTGTGAACAAAACACAATTTGTGGAATTAATCCATCTGCGGTTGTTAAAATTATTCACCATCAGGAAAAAATGCAGTAGGTTTCCTCCTATCAAATACGCCACTTTCTTCCTCACATCCTGAGAACGAAAACCAGTTATTATTGAAATGAAAGCCGGGGGAAGCAGCGTCAAAGCAGATCAAAGGTGATCAAACTGACACTGTTAAATCGTTGCTTTTTCCAACGTACCAAAGTCAATGAGAAATAAGACAATCCGTATATGATTACTCCCACGTTAACAATTTCTATGATCCCGGTGATTATGAACATCAACATCGAGAAAGATATCACAGGTTTTGAGTCCTAAGATGTAAAAGTGACTAAATTGTTGCTCAAGGCATTGTACATTTATGACCGAAAGTTTGACAAACCTGAATAATTCCGATTATCAAAGTGCAACCGGCGTTGATTGTGATCGCGGAAACCACATATCCGAGGACGACGGGGTTAATTATTCCGAGATCAGCTACTAAAAGGCCCAGAAGAAACAGTGTTCCGATGAGCTGTACATAACATTACATTGTGATTTTAGGACGAGGTTATAATTGAACTTACGATGGAATATATCCCCACACAAATCACTCGACAACTTAACGTACATGCCATTTTGCGAGGAAGTAGACGGTTTAGTCCGTGATTCAAACCGTGGTCATACTGAAAACATGTGAGAACAGTATGGCGTATTCGTGCAAATGCCATGAATGTACGTGTAACAGTCATGACACAAAATAGAGCGGACCGCAAGATCCTTCACCATGATAAAACGCGGAAGCAAAAACAGGCGAAACACATAGCAAAGGCAGTACAGTGGACAAAGGTCATATTTTCTGTCTGTCAATTTAAAGTGAGCGTTTGATTGATCATTAACTGCAATGGAATGACTGTTACTCTGTACAATTACTTGATACTACAGTACAGTATCTGTTCTCACTTTTTGCGGGGGGGGGGGGGGGGGGGTGGGGGGGGGGGGGATTTTAGACCCATAAAGGTTTAATCTGAGCGCAGCTGGATGTAATGGGTGAACTGTGGCGGTTTCATGGAAGGTAAATCGCGTAAGTAAATTCTTAATTCGTTTACACTCTGTAGATTTGCGGGAGCGAGATCGGCAAACTATACAGTACGGTAAAACATCTTGTCTACTGCAGAAAATGCGAGAGATAATGAGATCATTATCAAAAGTAAAAATAAATGGTTGCGACGGGATCAGCCGATGTAATTTCGCTTACAAACTCCGTTCAGGGTGCCATTTGGTATACTATCTTACAGATCGTGCGAAGGAAGGAAGCTTTTCGTTTTAAATATGGGAGGGGTCACGGGTATTTTTTCCTTGGGGTTGGACGAGAGTCGAGAGTTGCATGACGGGATAATGTACAGCACACGCGGAGTTGGTACAGCCCGTCGAGGAATGAGAGTAAACGGGAGTAACTGTGTGATGTCAGTGATTAGTCCAAGCTAAAAAAGATGGGGAGATGGGGATAGAGTGTTTCTGTTATTTTCCGTTATTTGGGCATTCTCTCATTCTGTTTACGAAGAGCAGCCGAACTGTTCAGGCGTTTCGTTTTAATACAGAATTAACCGTGTGCTGCCCTTGGCTGCAGCTTGGCTGCAGCTTGGCCCAAAGCTTTCGTAGATTGAATAACTTTATAATTTAGAATTGGCAGTAACAAATATTCTAACCTGTTTTCCCATACTAGTATTCCTGAACGGAAAGTTATTTCGGCAATGCGCTTACATGTTTGTGTTTTCTTTACGAAGTGTGATAAGGTACCTGACAATTGTAGCGTCATCCCTGAGGTGACATATGTACCAACACGCGACAACAGCCGCGTCAGTGTCCGTTCGTTGTTGGTGTTTGTTGTTTATTGTTGTGATAATTTCTACTTTCCAGAGCTCACCTAAGTTGAAACGATACACTTGTCACATAAATCAATAATTTCTACTAAATCTGGCTTAATTTGGTTCGTTTGTCTGTACTTTTCATTGTTTATGATGATAAATCAGTTATTCAGTAGTGTGTTACTGTTTTGATGTAATCGGATCCGAGAAACATAAAAGCCGTTGTATTGTTAGCAAGGTCTCACATACAACAGATTCATATGCATCGGATTCAAGATGTTTCGACTTCAATATGTGCTCGTTATCTCGATTGCCCTTTCCAGCATTCCAGCAATCATCGATGGCCAGGAATGTGGGGTGCCGCGGTCAGACCCGATCCAACTTGGTCCTCTTATTCGACCAGTTTCAACCACCACGGCACCTAACGGGACCACTCCAGCCACCACGACGCCATATCCAACACGTCAAACCCAAACCAATATGCAGCAACAATCACAGTATGGTCAACAGCCATCGTATCAGAACAACCAGCAATACGATTCCGCGCCATCGAACCACGCTAACGTTTATGGTCAGCAGCCAATGATGCCATATCAAAACAACAGAACATATGCCACGGTGACCACCACGCCTCGAATGGCGATCACGTATCCCACTCAAAGCTACATGCAACAATCGCAGTATGGTCAGCCAGCGCCCTCGTACCAGGATAACCAGCAGTACAACCAGCGGCCTAACCAGCAGAGCCATATGCAGCCACAATCGCAGTATGGTCAACAGCCATCGTACCAGAATAACCAGCAGTATAACCAGCGGCCTAACCAGAATAAGTATATGCAGCCACAATCTCAGTATGGCCAACAAGTACCATCCTATCAAAGCAACCAGCAATACAGACGTCCAGCTCCCTCCAATAACTATGGTCAGAATGACAACCAGAACCAAGGCTACAACCAATACCAGATGAATAATAACAACAGATATGGAGGAGACCGAAATGGCAGGAGCAAGCGACAGACCGACAAAGAAACGCTGCAGAAAATTGTGGGAGGAACGCCGATTGTTGATCCAACTGGAGGCCAACTTTGCTGGCAGGTAAGTGCAAACTGACAATCGTTCTAACAACTGAAACTGCAACCGAAATCAACAAAGGTGGACTGATTTTATACTGTAGGTGTTGTTGACCTTTGACGACGGCGCGGTCTTGACCTCGTTTTGTGGCGGCAGCATAGTTGGCAGAAGGGTAGTACTTACAGCGGCACACTGCATGTATAAATCAGAGTAAGAATATCCGACATTCCACAGAACAGGTGCCCATATATTCCGAACTAACTTTACCGGTAATCTCCAGTATTATAGTTTGAACTTTCTACTTACAAGTATGCAAGTTTCTGCCTGATCTGTCTCAAAAGATCAGAGGCATGCGCTGCCACCACTGCATATTTGCAGTTTTAAGCAGTTATCCACTGGTGTAATACAATCTGAACCAGCTGCTTTTTTCAGTGGTGCCGACAGTCCTAGATGGGCAGCTCGTGACATTACCGTGAACACTGGCGTTCGAGGACGTTCTGAACCGATCGATCCGTCCAACCTGGTTCGAGCTGATGGATGTGGAAGTGCACTAAGAGTGCAGAGCTTTGTAGTTCCACCGGAGTATAGTAATGATCTCGCTCTGTTCTCCGATTTCGACATCACCGTTCTCATCATGTCAGAGGACATCGACTTAACCCTACCATGTCAGTGCTCACTTTGTCTGGAATCTGCCGAGCCACGTGTGGGTGATATCTGTGCAGCCAGCGGGTTTGGGTAAAACGCAGAGCGAAATCGGTGAGCACTTCAAGGAATTTTGTCAAAAGCCCGTGTTGTGTTTCGATTCTTGGACATTTTCAGAAAATGGTCGCCCTGTTCTACCGCTGAAGTTTACTCGGCTTGAAAGTCGTGATCCCACCATTGATGGTTGCCGGATTAACATCCAGCGACCCGAAACTTCCATCTGCGCTGGAGACCTGGCTACAAAATTCGCCACTTCAATCTGTCAGGGTGACTCTGGTGGGCCCCTTATTTGTTGGGATCCAGTTCGCACCAACAGATATTATCTGGCTGGCACCACGTCTGCTTCCAGCGACGGATGTCGCTCTGGGCCCGGGTTTTTCACCAAAGTGACCAGCTACTTCGACTGGATCATGCAGAATACACAAGGATTTCTTCGCGCCATTTAAAGAAAGATTTGAACCGTGCCCATGGCTGGATAGGAATTACTGCATTTTCTTCTCCGGAGATCGAGACTGTTTTTACTGCTTTATTAAACTAAACGTCACATTTTCGATAACTAGCTTAACATTGTGATTCTTAGTCTTCTTATCCAGAGTATACTGTATCGCGTTACTAAGCGGCTTCTACTTATTAGTCAAGGCAGTAAATATTGACTTCTGGATGGCTCGAAACCGTAGCAATACGAGTTCATTGCAAAAAATCGTCGAGATTGGCTTGTTTAACATACCGTCAGCTGAGACCCGAGATTTTAGAATCAACACTACGATCGTGCTTATTTTTGGATTCCATGTTTGAAGAGTCTAAATTAATAAGAACCGGGTGCCCAGGCTTGACCGTAAATTCTGCTGTATGTCAATCTACGTCGACTCTGATGAGACAGGCAGCCATTGCTTATGCTGCAAAACTGTTTGAGGAACTGAATGTGATGCAACGGGTATTGAGAGCATTTCGCTCTCAGTTTTCAGAATGCCAACCGTGCTAACCGTTCTTCTGATGGCACTGACTTTCACAGCAATTGTTGCACGTCATCGAGGTAGATCTTATTTTGTTTTTGAAAATGTTAATTGATATGCCTTACTCTGACTTTATAGCTGTAGCCATTGAGTGTTATGTCTGTGATTCGACCAAAGTAGGAGAATACCACTGCGGCAAGGCTGACCACGAAAGTTTGGAACGTTTCAAATACAACTGTGACGACCTGCCTGATCAATACAGAGACTGTCTAAAAACCTATGAAAACGGTGAGAAAATATATCACGTCAACGAAAGTGTTGACTCGATCAAAATCTTCCAGGAAATGTGATCCGTGGGTGCATTGCGGGCCAGAATTTCACCAACGGCTGTGTTTTCGAAAACGATGCCACAGTTTGCGTTTGCAACAGTAATTTCTGCAACGCAGGCCGGATTCCGGCTGAAGGTCATCGCGGGGATGATGTATGGGCAAATGAGAATGGTGCAGAAAAAAGCCGAGTATCCGGATATTTTACATTCTTTGCATTCATATGGATGGGTTTGAGATCTCGATATTAAGGACGTGTTTTCTGTGGATGCATATAACTCAGCGTTTTGCATCTGACTACAACCGAGTCTTCTTCGACTGGTATAAAAGATGAACGTGATATGTCACTGCACTGCTCCTCGAGTGTAACCGTTTTTGTGAACTCCCCGTTTTCCTGAACCCGGGGTTCACAAACCCCGTTTTTGTGAACCGTTCAAGGTTCACAAACCCCGTTTTCTTGAACCCAACCGTT
>JAQIWT010000600.1:0-17357 GCA_034696485.1 Isohypsibius dastychi
ACAAATGATGCAGCCTCTTCTCCATTATGAATTTCCGGTCGAGTGATTATCTCCATCAATCCAACTCCAGCTCGATTTAAATCAATTAAAGTATAACCAGCCTCCTCATTATGAACACTTTTCCCCGAATCTTGCTCAAGTTGAACTTGCTCGATTCCAATCCGATTTTCTCGAGGAACTTTATCTTTACTCCGATCGAAAACGGTATATTTCATCCAGCCATTTGATGCAATCGGATGAAAACGTTGAGTGATTTGATATCCGGCGGGTAAATCAGCGTAGAAATAATGCTTCCGGTCGAATATGGAGACTGGATTAATTCGACAATTTAACGCCATTCCCGTCAAAACAGCAGCTTCCACACACCGACGATTCAATACCTGAACAAGATTGGAATTATAAAACGATAATTCAAAAACAGATCATTTACCGGAAGTGTTCCTGGAGTAGCGCAGTCAAATAGTGAGACTTGGGAATTTGTTGGAGAAGAATAACTTGTTCCACTTCCGGAGAATAGTTTACTCTTGCTGTCGATTTGAGCGTGAATTTCCAGTCCCACAACACCTTGCCATTTTGAATCTGAGATTTTCGGACGTGACGCGGAGACTCCATATCCACGACGAACACACAAAATGTTCCTCCTCAATAGAATTCCAGATTTTCTGATAATCATGGCTCGCAACGAAAACTTCCGGAGATATGCTGATCAAACGGAGTAACTCAAGCAGAATATCCGAATAACGCAGTTTTTGGAGTGGAAATCACGAGGAAACATCAGAAGAACAGCTGGAAAGAAAGAAGATGATGAAACAAAACCAAATAAATGCAAGTTTTGCAAAACAACAACATTGATTGCATCAGGCAGCCGGCAGTAGGTGTAGGCTTTACTGAATCGCTGCGTAGGCCCTACTACTACAGACCTGATTGTTTTCAGTCAGACTTGTTGCCTCGAAGCGGCGTCGTCGGCTCGTGTGACTCACCCCACCTTCTTTCGCCTTTACTTCCGCCGGCCGTCGAATTAATACATGAAGGATATAAAGACAACTTTGTGACAAATTAAAAACCAAGTATGTATATCTTTCATGTTGTTTGAATTTTTCAACTTTAGGGAGATATTTGTTCATGTTCCGAATCGAATGTTATTAAATAAACTTCGTAGTATTTTGATAGATAAAAAAAGAAGATGAGAACCCGAGACAAAAAAGCACACATCTCAATGACCAAAAATCGAAGAACAAAGAACCCCTGGACTTGACAAACCATAATCGATCAATTTTCTCACAAATTTGTGCTGCGGTTTGTTTTCTTCCACTGAAACCATTTTTTGTTGATGTGATGATTCATCTTGTGTTAAGAAAAAATACGCAATATTTCCCGTCCGAAGCACGCATCGTCCAAAGTCCATCGTGACGAATGGAATTCTTCACCAGAAAATTTGATTTTCAAACAGAACGATTAATTCTGGGTGACGTATCGTCTATCTTTCCAGTTCATGGTTTTATTGCGATCTTGATAAAAACGATATCCGAAACTGACAAATCGCATGCTCTGCTCTGTCGTTTCTTTTCGAAATATGTGATGTCATTTCTTATCTTGTTTTTCAGCAAAACGGCGCTGACCGCCAGGAAGTAATGGTTGATTCGATTAAAAATGCGCAGGACAAAGGACATTTCAGTGATTGACAGCTCTCCTTTGAATTGCTTACCGACTTTCCAGGGTTCATCTAGCCGTTTGGCTTCGCATTTCTCACATTCGAAAATATGAATTCGGCAACTCGCCAAACTCGATGACTCACTTTGACTGCGCCAAACCAAGATTTCATCTGAGATAAATAATCAACATTACCTACACAGTTTTTACCGAAATGATCATTCTGAGAAACCCCGTAACATTTTTCTTTGTAATTGCTTTTAGGAATTATCAACAAAAAATCCTCAAAAAGAAAAATTCGCCTTAGAAAAAAATGATGAAATGAAAGAACGCATGGAATAAAAAATTTCAATTTGTGACTGTCAAACGCCCGCTTTCTGCCCACTGTCCAGCTCACGGTCACTTGCATTGACCACAACCAAGTTTGTCAGATATATAGCGTTCATCAAATGTTGAAAAAGTACTCCTGCTAATCAAATAGCTCGGACTTTGCCGTTCAGTTTCGATCAGCCATATTATCATCGTTTTTATCTTATCATCAGTTCAGAAAAAAAACAGTACTGTCTGGCGTCAGTGATTTTCGTTTTGTCTGACTTGATCGCTTGCCTGAGAATACTGAAATGCCACACATTAATGTTCTCGCGTTTTCCGATGGCATTATTTATGACTTTATTGTTGGAATTATCCTGGATTATTTAGATCTTCTTTATTGTACTCTCAGTTCTGTTTATCTGATTCTTACCAGTCTGGATTTCATTTTTGCCTTCGGTATGGTTTTTGAAATTGCTTTTTGAATATTCATGGGGTTGTTTTTTGCGCGCGGAATCTGAATTACTGTACAAAACACTTCGCAGAAATGAATAACCGCTTCTTTCTTTAATCTACCGACTTTCCCAATCAATCACTTCAATCCACTGCCCAAGTTTTTGGTACGTACAATTGAATTCCGTATTTCCGAGACACAGAATTAAATGGTGAATTACATGGATTCTTACGAACTGGACTTCTTCATGTTGTCGTCGATATTCGTTCTTTTAGTGGTCAACAAGATTTCGAATCATTCAAATTTATGGAAGCGCCAAATCCTCTGAAGTTTGATTAGTTGTTTTCTCACAACAAAAAGTCAGCAGCCAGCCTCTCAGATTCACGAGTTAAACTTTATTCATAATAAGTTTGTGTACAAAACGAACTTGCTGCTAAATTACCAAAACTCTCTTTGAGAAAGTTCAAATGAAATTCAATGGGATGCTGGATGAGTTGGTTCTGTGATTTAAAATATTCGCTTCGTACCGTTAGACGCCCGCTTTTTGCCCACTGTCCAGCTCATGATTATACACTTGAGCCTCGACCGTGCTTGCTCAATCGCGCGTGGGAAAGCTGCTGATCTACTGTGAGACTGCGCTCACGCGCATTTCAACTTTTTTTGATGACCAATATTTTATTCTTCTTATCAGTCAGGACAAAAAACAGAATCACCTGGCGCCAGTGATTTTCGCTCGCGAGCCTGGCCTGTTGCACATTTAAATGTTCACGCTTGCTAGTGGCATAAATACAACCTCCAAAATGAAACTGCGTTTTTTAATTTGCACCTTCATCTTCACTGGAAGTTCATTGATTTGTACCAACTGTTTTTGTTTTATCGTGACTTTTGTTACTGTTCCTTGCGTTTCGGTTGAAATGATGGGAATATCATTGCACATTTTGTTTCTAGATACACAAACAAATCGATTGCAAAAAACATCTTGTTCAGCTTCGCTGTTTTTATTTTACAGGAAAAAAGATCTGGCGCCAACATCGGGCTTGGATGACGCAATAAAGACAAGCTGGTCGGCTCGGCTGACCGGAATTTACATTTCCGCGCGTCGCTTCTGCGCAGTTGTGGCAAGCGGAGTTGATCAACATCTACGGCTGAGGCGACCAATCGGAGCGTCAGCCAGGCGGGCGTTAGTGCAGGCGACCAATCACCAGCTTGCATTCAACTATAACCGCTCCCCGTATTTTGCAGCCGCCACGCAGAACGACTCAGCATCGTCGTTGAACTTGCAGTTGAGATTTCCACATTTTCCGCTTCTTATCACCTTCATCTTCCACTCCAACCTTCACAGCCACGTTTTCTGACGCCATCTTTGTTCCTCACCAAATTATCTCGTTTTCCACCTTCCTACTCGTCTTCATCCTCTCAAAATGTAAGTCTTACGATTTCTTCGATTCGTTCTTGAGTTTCTGAAGCATGAATACGAAGTTTTAAATTACGTCAGCCGTTGGAGAATATCAGATGACCTTTCATTTGCCATTCATTTTTTGGAAACTAAAAACAGCGATAACGTACATCCTGGTTTTAATATTTTTTTGACATTAAGATATCGGGATCTGTGAAGTGATTTGACAATACTCGTCTTTCTCATTTTGGGACTTGGTCAGCCGTTGCCGGTCACTGTTTATCAGGTATTGCCAGTTTTTTATGAACAATATGCTTGATCGTATCAGATACCAATTCAACAGGATAAATATTATTTATTCATTTTAATCTATGACAATCATGGTGCAGAAGTAGAATTAGATTCGAGTAGTCAAGAATTATTTCTGGTTTTCGTTTTCGCAATTCTGATGATTTTTTTGCAGTCACAAGAAAGGAACGGCCGTTTTACATATTAGGGTTTTTGGAAATTTTATTTCCACTTTATTTGGTAAACAACCGAAAAAGAGATTTTGTGTTAAATTTGTCTGTCGTACTGATGTGAAAGATGCCGCCTGTTTGTATACGGAAATATAGCGCTGTCAAGTTTCTGTCGTTGTTTATTACGTCATCTGCTGACCTCGCATGGGACTTCCGCTCAAAATCGGCTTTGTTTCATGAATTGTTCTTTCAACTCGAAACATTTTGTTTTCTAATTTTCGACGATAATTTCTTACAAGTTTCTAGTGATTTGGCCATCGTTGGCCAATTGCGTTTCTGATTGCGCTACAATTTGTCACAGCAGAATTGATTCACTGAACATCAGAAAAGGAACGATTTATTGTATTTGAATGCCACTGATTTTTGAACTGATTTCTTTCACAGGACAATCTTTTCCCGGTTCGAGAAGAAGGAAGATGAATTTTGGATGCCGTCAAATATCCGTATCACCATGTCCGAAAGGCGTAGAAAGATGCACGAAAAGAAGAACGCCAAAAAGAATAAGGTAAGACTCGAAATCAACCCCCCCCCCCGCTCTCCGAAAAATGCATCCAATATTAGCCGATCTGAAGCTTGTTTGAAAGATTATGTTTCATTGTTTTAAGGTCAACTTTTCACAAATATTCCTGAAACAGAACTGTCTATTTTTTTCACCTGAGGTGTAATGTAATCTCCAGGTTCAAAGGTCATTTCAATTCTGAATTTTTCGTATGGTATTTCTGTCCATCCATTTTCATCTTAATTCAAATTTGCAGTATAATTCACTCAATTTATGGTTCTTTCAGCGTGCCATTAAAGATGCCGTCCAACGCGGCTGGGGAAATTCGGATCAGCTCCCACTGATCGCCTGTTACGGAGAAGAGCTCATTGCTCGTGAGTGGAGCTACATCCACAAAACCGAAGAGCTGCTTGATGGTAAGTACTGCATTCACTCAAAATCTCCCAAATTTGTGCTCTGAGAACTTTAACTATTTTTGAAAAAGGATTTAGCTTTCTGAAAATTTCATCTCTGTTTCTCTTTTCAGACTTGATTGGCGAGCTTCTGGACGAGGGCTTCAATGATGAGGTTGCTTCACTCTGTGGTTCATTGAATTCTTTGTCGTGTAAGTACAGTACATTATTACGTTAAAAGTCCAGTCTAATTGTACTTCGCATTTGGTTTTTATTTCAATAAATTGTTGGTTTGTGTTCTTAGTGATGGATACTCCAACAAAAGATTCCCGCTGTGGATCGTTCTCTCCAACCGGACAGAAATTCGACATTTGGGGAACTCGCTGTGGATCGCCAGCCTGGTCTACGTAAGGAACTTTAATCTATTATTATTCAGAACTAATATTGCTCGAATCAGAAATCATTTTTACACTGGATGTTTTGAATACTCGATTTTCATTTCATGAATGTTGTTCATTGAAGGTGATTTGTTTTTTTCAGCGGTTCATCGGATTTTTCCGCAGATTACTTCTCTGGAGCCATGTCGGGGGCGCCTTCTATGTAAGTGATTTGAAATGGATTTTTGATAGATTTACCCACAGTTTCTTTTTTAAATTTGAATGTGGTTGGATGTATTTTCTTGTTGAATTGCATGTTTTAAGCTGCAGGTCGTTGGGTTTTTCTGTCTCAGCAGATGTTTATTTGAACTTTTTTTCGGTCATTTTTGATTTTTTGTTATTTGTCAAAATTTGAAAATTAGCTCTAAACTGCGCTTCTTATTATCTGCTGATTTTATTGGATCTCTTGGAGTGCTATCACAATTTTTGATTGTTCCTTATTGTTAATTTCTAGTTCTTGTTCAGTGTTCATACAGCTGATTCTGTTTTTTTTATTTCAAGGAATTCCATCAACGAAATCGATGGGGAATATGATCCGGATGATCGATTCCTGGTCAACACTCCCGTCCGATATGGATTGGGGTTTGAGGAGCCCGAACCGCGTCGAACCTGCTCGCGTTTCCTCAAGTACTTCCAGGTAGAAACTGACTTTATTTGATTCCAGTTTCTTTGAACAATTGTTCACGATGTTTTCTTTCAGGAGCAGGCTCTGGAGACGGCTCATTGAGATTTCCGGAAGAAGACGCGGGTTCATTCGTCCACTTTTCTAGTTATTTGTTTTATTGTTTATACTCCCCAGTTTTTTCTTCCTCGTTGCTTGTATTGGAGTTGTTGTTTTATCGTCTGTTACTCTTTTACCTCGCATGCGAACGATATGGATGATCGGCAATCAGAAGAAATATTTGGTGCAGTTTCAAAAACCATTCGTTTAAGCTACCTGCCTTTTTCGCTTCTTTCAAAAAACTCACCGTTTTCTCGACGCGGGATCCAGCTGAGTTCAAAAGATTCAGCTGTAAAGGTTCAGCTGTTCGGAGTTCGGACACAAATTCCAGACAAAAATGATGCTGAAGCTTAAGACCAGTGTCGTTGTTGAATGCGCGCTTTCCTATCTTGTTGTCCTCACTTCTGTCCACCTGACGGTAACATCTTATTGTTGAGACTAATGGCTGCTCATCGAATTGGTTTCTTCAACGTGAAACACCAGAACATGTGTTTGCAAAGTGGATAAAAACTTGAAAATGAAGAACCCGGCGACTTGTACACCATTATCAATCAATGTTCCCACAAGTCTGTACAGCGTTTTGTTTTCTTCCACTTAATCTAATGTTGTTTGCCATGATGATTCATGTTGCTTAAAGAAAAGTAATCGCAATTTTTCTTGTCCAAAGCTCTCACGGTCCGAAGTCCAATGTGACAAAATCTTCAGCAGAAAAAGGAGATTCTCAAACAGAGCGAGCAGCATCTTGGTCTTTTAACATTTCAGATCATGATTTTATTGCGATTTTGATTCATGATTTCCAAACTGACAAATCGATCAGAATTTTCTGTTGTTTTTCTTCAGTACATGTGATGTCACTGCTTATCTTGTTTTTCACCAAAACGGCGCTGACTGCCACGATTCAATGGTTAATTCGATTGAAAATGCGCAGGACAAGACAAAGGACATTTCGATGATTGACAGCTCTCCTTTGATTCGCTTACCGACTTTCCAGGGTTCATCTAGCCGTCTGGCGTCGCTTTTCTCACATTCGAAAATTTGGATTCGGCAACCTGCCAAACCTTGATGACTCTCTTGGACTTCGCCAAACCAAGATTTCATCTGTGATAAATATCCAACATTCTCTACACCGCATTTACCAGAATTATGTTTCAGAGCAACTCCATAATATTTTTCTTTGTACCGGTAACTGCCTTTAATAAGTAAGAATTATCAACAGGGGTCATCCCCAAGTTTTCTGGTGGTCAAAGAATTTGCTCTGCAAAAACTGAATGAGATGAAAAGTAGCATAAAATTGAGGAATAAAATTTGTCAAATTGTGGCTTTCAAACGCCCGCTTTTAGCCCACTGTCCAGCTCGTGGTCATTCGGATTGACCGCAATTAAGTTCGTCAGATATTTTGAGTTCATTACAAGTCAGAAAAGTGCTTATGCTGATATATAGCTCGCACTTTGTCGTTCAGTTTTGATCAGCCACATAATCATCGTTTTTATCTTATCATCAAGTTCAGAAAAAAACAGCACTGACTGGCGTCAGTGATTTTCGTTTTGTCTGACTTGACTTGATCGCATGCCCGAGATGCCACACATTATTATTCTTGCGTTTCTGGATGGGTTTATTTATGAAATCAATGTTGGAATTATCGTGAATTATTTTGATCTTCTTTATTGTCCATTCTCATTTCTGTTCATCTGATTCTTAGCAATTTGGATTACATCTTGGCCTTCGGTAAAGTACCTGAAATTGCTTTTTGAATATTCATGAAGTTGTTGTTTGCGCGCGAGATCTGAATAGAAAACACTTCGCATTTGCGAATGAATAACAGCTTCTTTCTTTAAGCTACTGACTTTCGCAATCATTCACTTCAATCCACTGCGCGTTGATTTAATTCTGTGTCTCGAAAACAAGGAATTTAATTGTATGTACGTACTAAAAACTTGGATTATTACGAACCGGACTTCTTCATGTCATCGGAAATGTTTATTAATTTTTTTCGTGGTCAACATGATTTCGAATCAGTTAAATTTATGGAAGCGTTACATCCTCTGATATTTGATTTAGTTTTTTTCCGCAAGGAAAAGTCAGCAGCCAGCCTCTCGGATTCATGACTAAACTTTATTTGTAATGAGTTTATTTACAATACGAACTTGCTGCTAAATGACCAAATTCTCTTTGAGAAAATCGAAATGAAATTCAATGGGATGCTGGATGAATTTGTTCTGTGATTTGAAAACATTCGCTTCATACCGTTAACGCCCGCTTTTTGCCCACTGTCCAGCTCATCGTTATATTCGTTATACACTTGCGGCTCTACCGCGCTTGCTCAATCGCGCGTGGGAAAGGTGCTGTTGCTGATCTACTGTGAGATTGCGGGCACTCGCATTTCAACTTTTTTTTTGATGACCAATATTTTATTTTTCTGAGCTTATCATCAATCCGGGAAAAAAAAAGATCACCTGGCGCCAGTGATTTTCGCTCGCAAGCAAGCCTGGCCAGCTGAACATTAAATGTTCGCGTTTGCGAATGGCAGAAAGAAGGCCTCTGAATGAAACTGCGTTTTCTAATTTTCACCTTCTTTTTCACCGGAGATTCATCTGATTTGTACCAACTTTGATTTTAATCTTATCTTGACTTTTGCAATTGTTCCTTACATTTTGGTTGGAATTGATGGAAATGTCATTAGATATTTCGTTTCCAGATACACAGACAAATAGATTGCAAAAACCAAGCATATTGTTCAGCTTGTTTTGCAGGAGAAAATATTTGGCGCTAACTTCAGGCTTGGATGATGCAATGAAGACAAGCTGGTCTGCTCGGCTGACTAGAATTTACATTTTCTGCGCGTCGCTTCTGCGCAGTTGTGGCGAGCGGAGCTGATCAACATCTACGGCTGAGGCGACCAATCGGAGCGCAGCCAGGGGGGCGTCAGTGCAGGCGATCAATCACCAGCTTGCATTCGAATATAACCGCTCCCGATATTTTGCAGCAGCCGCGCAGAACGACTCAGCGCCGTCGTTGAACAGTAAAAAGCTGCAGTTTAAATGTCCACATTTTCCGCTTCTTTTCTCCTTCATTTTCCACTCCAGCCTTCCCGGCCACGTTTTCTGTCGCCATCTTTGTTCCTCACCAGATCATCTCGTTTTCCACTTCCCACTCGTCTTCATCCTCAAAATGTGAGTCTAACAATTTTTTCGATTTGATTTTGAGTTTTTGAAGCATGAGTAAAGAGTTGTATGTTACGTCAGCCGTTGGATAATATCAGATGACCTTTTATTTTTTGGCATTCATCCTTTTGTAAACTTAAAACTGTGATAAAATGTGTCCTTCGTTCAAAATTTTTTTCTACCATCAGGATATCGTGATCTATGATTCGATTCAATAATAATCGTCTTTCTGGTTTTCGAATTTTGTTGCCGTTGTCGGTCACTGTTCATCAGGTATTGCCAGTTTAATAATGAACCGCTTCGCGTGATAACGACAGATATTCAGTTTTACAGAATAGATAATATAAATGTTAATATAAATTGCCACTGCTTTTCAATCTGTTTTCTTCTCAGGACTATCTTTTTCCGCTTCGAAAAGAAGGAATTTGATTGGATTCCGTCCCATATTCGTATCACGATGTCTGAACGACGTCGAAAGATGTATGCTAGGAAGAAAGCGTGCGTTTTTCTTGGCATTCTTCTTAGCATGCATCTTTTGGCGTCGCTCGGACATGGTGATACGAATCTGGGACTTTTAGCGCGTGAAAAAGAAGGTAAGACTCGAAATTCGTTGTCCCATCAATTGCTGTCAGCGTTTCCTTTGATATCTTCGTGATGCATACTGTCTTCAAACATGATTGCTTCATTCTCTGGATCTTTGAAATCACTGTTCTGGATCTTTGAAAGCGCATGACAGTGACTTCATTGATCCAGAGAGTAGGCAACCTCGTCACCAAGACCCGTCTGGAATCTCGCCAATCAAGTATGACGAAAGAAAAAAGTACAGTACTTTACTCACTTAGAAGTATATCCTCACGTTTCCTCAAGTTCTTCCAGGTAGAAACTGACTTTATTTCATTCCAGTTTCGATTATTCGACGATTATTCACGATGTTTCGTTTTAGGAGCGCGCTTTGGAGACGGCTCGTTCAGATTTTGGGAAGCCGACGCGGGTTCATTCGTCCACTTTTCCAGTTATATTCGTTTTTAATGTTTATGTTCCCCAGTTTTTTCTTCTTCGTTGCTGGTATTAGAGTTTTTGTTTTATTGTCCATTTCTCTTTTACCTGGCATGCGAGCTATCGTGGATGATCGGCGGCAAAAGAATATCTGTTGCAGTTTCGATGAACCTTCGTTTGAGCTAACTGTTTTCATTCGTTCACCAAATTGGTTCCTTCAATACGGAACATCCAGAACATGCGTCTGCAAAGTGGTCAAAATAATTGAATGTTCAAAGTCGAACAGAAGCAGTGCTAGCCTGAATGTATGTATGCAGGCTATGGTATGACTGGAGCCGCGCATACGTCTCCGCCAAAATTAAGAGCTGGTCTGCGCGCTATCGATTGACTGAGTGAACAGGGCAAAGTGCGGAGTCTTAATTTTGGCGGAGACGTACTGTAAGATACAACTGACCACCTAAGGTATCGAACGCGAATGTGTAGAATTATTTCGCCATGGCAGAATCAAAGGCAGGCTTTTCCACCACAGCTGCAGGTGTTTCGACAGGAACTGCGAGCTGTGCCAATACATACGGCTCGGTAAGAGACTTTCCTGTCGTCATCTCCTCCCGTCTCTCTCCCTCCCGTTTTTGCTTCACCTGGTGAACCATCAAAGGCAAGAAATTTTATCCCCGCCCGGGTCCGTAGCCTAGAACATATACTGTCTCATTACCGTTCTGCTTCCTCCATATAACTGACACACGATTGATCCACCAAGCGAGCGATACATTCAACGAAGATTCTGTTGCTCTGAGATAGTACTTGCAGCTGTCAAGGTGCTCTACCCAATTGTCGATACTACGTAATCGACAATGGAGAGTGATACGATCGTGCTTTGCAGCCGGAATCTGGGGTGCTTCGATCAGATCGGCTAGTGCTGACTGGCGGTGCGGTGACAGAGCCTTCAGTGGCTTGGATTGAGGTGGTTTGTGGGACAGTTCAGGTTCAGTGTTGCTGAGACGGCGATTGTGTTGGCATCTTTTTTTCTACACATTTGGAAAGGCGGTGCATTCTAAAAACACCTTAGTCTTCCGTGGAGCTGTCCGCAAAACACCGCAAAGCCGTGAAGTTGTCTAGAAGGGAGTTCCACTTTTAAGACACCAGCATGCTACCCGTGACCTCAGATTTTGGTCCTCCAGAGACTTACAGTATTCTACAACAATCCGAATGTTCGTGCTTCCCATCTTTCGGCCTGGCCGACTGGCGAATGACCTGAAACTTTTCTGGGAAAGAAGGGATTGTATTATCTTCTGCTGTGGTGATGATTAAAACTACCGTAAGCGTTGACTTTTCGGAAGATCTTCGCATAAAGTGAACCAATTTCTCAAACCGAAGATGTCTGCGATTCTTCTCCACCGTGAATGTGTCCATCATCAACTGGCTGCATCGCACAACGTTGGTCCAATGACATGTCTTCTCGTACTTTGGTCCGTAGACTTCTCGTCTCGCACGTTGTTTGGTGGTCAGAAAGCTTTTTTCAGAAAACTGCATGAATCGATGACCTTTGGTTGTCTCAAAGTCGAATCCACCTCCAGCTCCAGCTAGACCGTTCTGTCTGAGACCATAGATTAAGATCTACCAGGCACTTGGTAGCTTGACAAATTGACCATTTTCGTTCGACTTATTGGTTTTTGTTTACGCATTTCATTGGATCAGCCTCTGTGCTGGAAGCGGCGACAGCATAGCAAGAGAAATCGAAATAATTGTCATTCATTTGAACTTCATGTACAGTCAGGCAATCTGCATTCGTTTCTGCCTTGTGAATTGCTGTTCGTATTTTCGGCAAACGCAGGAGGCAGGTATGCCGTTTATTCTCAGGAATCTTTAGTCGACTTCAGAGCATTCAAGATGTAGTAGTTCCCAGTCTAAATAAACTTCTAGGCACAAGCAAAAAATCTTTCAAACGTCAACCAGTTCTCAGTGGAACTTCTCGAGCATGTGAAAACGGAAAGTACACATTTAACAGTATGGTTATTCTTGTCGTTTTGGACATCTTGTTAGCTGGGCAGCCGTAGTGAGGTCAGCTTGGGCAATCCCAACCAAGCAGTTCCCAGGCTGTCTCGACCCTTCCACCTTGTCACATTTGAACGTCTTAAGTCCTGTGATCTCCGCTTCTCCTTTACATGCTTCATCATTAATGCACTTTGTCCAGCCCCAACAAGCTCGTCTTGGTGGTCTGCCACATCTTGGTTGAGTCTCAGCTACACTGTCATCTGCAAACGTGACCTCAGCGGCATTGTCGCCATAATAGCATGATGGTGACATTCGGATGGTGGTCCAGCTGTGGCATTTGTGTACAGGTTTATCCAACAGCGTTCCCAGACCAATGCAGTCCGCATCAACGGCACAGACATCCAAACCCTTGCAGGCAGCACATGACACCTGGCAAACACTAACATTGAACGAAATTCTCCCGTTCGCAAAACAGAAAATATAGTGTAATTGAAAAAGCGAACCTGTCAGCCTGGTTTCATTTGAACTTCAAGCCTAGTGAGTTACTTCAGTGCTTACCGGAGAGTTGAGGAGACAAACGACCCAGACACCCAGAATCACCACGGGAGCTGAAAACTTAGTGGCCATGGCGAGAAATTGTTTTCTGAATCGAAGAAACGTCAAGAAATGAAAACTGCTTCGAGGTGGTTCGTGTTATATATCAACTATTATATAAGAATGCGAGCTGCAGCGTCGTTCTGTTCCGCAGAGGTGGCAGACTTCCGAGTATGCTCAGAGCTGATTTTGCTGATTACGAGGCAGTTCAAGTAATAGTCGACGCTCCAGGGCACACAGCTGGCTATGTTTCTTGAAATCTACTGTTTTAATCAGGCAGCAGAACCTTTCAAATCTAGTTGTCTGCGCAATTAATTTCTTTGAATGTATGCGGCTGCACGACTTGTTCTCGTCGTCTTAGAGTTCAGTGCTCTCAGACGCATTTCATTCCGGTCTCAATGTCAAGCAAGGACAACTGGTACAGTGTCTAGCTGTGTACTGTACTGTATCGAATACTCTTATTTCAGCGCACTGGACGGTGACACTCACAGATCCATCCTCAGTTATATGGTGAGACTACATATAGCCATGTCAGACATCGGTACCATGTTCACGGCATCATGCGTTATTTTCCGTCGCTGTGATGCCACAGGGTGCTCTATGGCAAACTTTACAGAGCTTCTGTCGTCACCAAATCTTGACGTGATCTTCAGGTTTTCGACCATGGAAGAACAATCAACAATACATTCGTTGATTTTCATTCAGACGAACCAGTTCCCAGATCAGGATCTGCCACTTAATCACAAAATCAGGCCTTTCGACCCCCCCCCCCCCCTCCCCGTCCCGAACGTCCATACATTTGGAGAACTGGTGCTAAAACTAAATAAGTCAACCCTATTCAATGCGATGTATGAGAATTTTGGTCACTGTGAGAGAGCGCCAGATAAGGAGAAAATGTCAATTTATAGCAATTTGCAAATGCAGCACGTCTTCTGTGTTGAGCTTGTCTTTTCGGTTATTTAATGGTTGTGAACGCGAGCAAAGAACTGCAATGTTACAAGAACCTCAAGTCTTGATCACTCTTCTTTTTGGCGCTTCAAACCACGATCGCGGTTTGGACATCTCGTCAGCTTGTCCGCGGATGTAAGGTCTACTTGGCCAATTCCAAATATGCAATTGCCAGGCTGTCTCGACGATTCCACTTTGTCACATTTGAAGGCCTGAAGTCCGGTGATCTCCGCTTCTCCCTTACAAGCTGCGTCACTGATGCACTTTGTCCATCCCCAACAAGCTCGTCTCGATGGTTTTTCGCATCTTGGTAGAGCCTCGGCTACACTGTCATCCGCGAATGTGACCTCTGAGGTGGTGTTCCCGTAAAAACACTTGGAGGACATCCGAATTGTAGTCCAGCTATGACATTTCCATGCCGGAAAATCAGTCAGCGTTGCCAGAGCAATGCAGTCTGCATCGGTGTTGCAGACATCAAGACCTCGGCATCCGGCGGATGACACCTGTTGAAAAAATTTAACATCAAAAAGTTAACTGTTACAACGCATGGAATAGCTCACCGGCGAGTCGAAAAGACAGAATATTCCGACTGCCAGAACAACAAACATTTTTGCTGCCATTTTGAAAAACTGACACGGAACTCAAAACTGTTCTGAACACCGAAAGAAATTTCAGTTTTATATCCGAACAAACATACAATTATGCAAGATTATGCGCATTCGTTATGCGAGTTTCTCATTTCAAACAAGTTTTTCTCTTCAGCTTCAAACCGGCCCGACAAATGGGAACATTCTCAACCGTGATTTACGAGCTCCCTTCGCTTTGAAATTCTCGCTAACAAACAGGTTGCACCTGTGTGGTTCGTATAATATGGCATGTCTGGGTATGACCTGTGCGCCGTTCGGTGAATTTACTATTTCATCTTCACTATAACAACTCGCGCTCTGGTAAAAGATTTGTACAACGACCAGTGCATGTCGTGTTTCGCCGACGTGCAAAGAGTCGTTTTTGTCACGACAGACTAAAGTCACAACTTCACTTACCATCATATAAATTATACTAAGACGTGACACTTTAAGACGAAACAGGTGCAGTTTTTCGTGGAACAGAAATTTCAAAGAAAATGCCCAGAGGATAAAGCGCAGCTGTAAAGTAAATCGCATTTGGCAGGCTGGAGTGACAATGATCGAGTGATGCATTCTGTCTTAAAAACGATATCATTACTAATGCGCGAAGCAGTGTATTTCGACGGCTATTAGACCTGATATAAAGGCAATATTTTCCATTGTTCTGCGAAGTTTTCCTGTGTGTCAGTCCCTCAGAATGGCAATGCAAATAATTACACTTTTAGCACTCGGGATCTTCTGTCTTTTTGACTCTCCGGTAAGTTGTATTTGTATACCTCGGTTTGGCCAAGTGATGTTCAACATTACATTCAACAGGTGTCATCTGCTGGATGTCGAGGTCTTGATGTCTGCAACACCGATGCAGACTGCATAGCTCTGGCAACGCTGACTGATTTTCCAGCATGGAAATGTCATAGCTTGACTACAATTCGGATGTCTTCCAAGTGCTTTTACGGGAACACCACCTCAGAGGTCACATTCACGGATGACAGTGTAGCCGAGGCTCTACCAAGATGCGAAAAGCCATCGAGACGAGCTTGTTGGGGTTGGACAAAGTGTATCAGCGACGCAGCCTGTAAGGGAGAAGCTGAGCTCACCGGACTTCAAGCATTCAAATGTGACAAAGCGGAATCGTCGAGACAACCTGGCAACTGCATATTTGGAATTGGCCAAGTAGACCTTACATCGGCGGACAAGCTGACGAGATGTCCAAAGCACAAGAACTTGACTAGGCAACTGTGGGAAGAATGTTGTTAACCGCAAATATGGTTAAGAATTAAGAATTGTTTAACTACATACCGGTTCTCCGCTCACGCATTGCAAAGCGGCAAATGTGAGAAAACAACTTGAACAGACGTGCTGCATTTGTGCGCCACAAATTTAAATTTTCCAAGCTCCAAGACTTTCAGAAAGGAATCACGTTCAGATTAGCTGACCTTCAATAACAGACTTAGCCGCGGTTCCTCACGTTGTTCGAAATGTGGAATTAAGGTCAAACTTTGCCATCTGTCATATCTCCGAGATCTTGACTACCTCAGCAGAGGTGTATTCGAAATTTACGGGATTTTGTTATTCCAGAAAGTATTCTCTGAGATTTGCTAAACAGCTGTCGCGAAAATGAGACGTGAGAAGATGAGAATTATCACTGATTATTGATTGTCGATATTTACAGATATCTTCGCTTGCTTGAATGTGGATTGGTTTCCTTCCTGTGTAGAAGGCAGGCATGGGAAAGGCCGCCAGAGAAAAAGCAGTGAGCCAAACTGGTGGGTTTTGTTGGAACGGTCTCCAGACGCCATGTTGTTTGAGCTGGGAAATGTTGTTTTTGCATTCTGGCTTCTTTTTGGGGGTTTAAGTTCAGGTCTACTGGCGGTCGTGTTTGAGCTGGCTGTTGGGAAACTTAATCACTGATACTTCTTATCATGTTTTCTTTGATGAACCTGAATGCGGACGATCACATATCGCGAGTGTTGAATATATCGAATATATCGAATAAATCGAACTTGAAGTCGACATCGTCAAGCTTCTTGAAATTATCAAGAATTTTCCGTAATTATTTTGCCTGTTATAAATACAATGTCGTTTTATACCATATTCCTTGCACAAGTCAAATACAGTGACACAAACGTTGTTTATCGGTCTCGAGCAGTGGTGATTCGTGAATGTTGGTCAGGTGACAATAGTTACATCAAATAAAGAAGGATTTTTCTAGTAATTAGCATTACCATACCACCAGTTGTTCTTGCTTGGGGTCATGCAGGTTTGTCATCATTTC
Source organism: Isohypsibius dastychi (assembly GCA_034696485.1). Lineage (NCBI taxonomy): Eukaryota > Metazoa > Tardigrada > Eutardigrada > Parachela > Isohypsibiidae > Isohypsibius > Isohypsibius dastychi. The sequence continues at coordinate 16,969 of JAQIWT010000600.1, forward strand.
GTTTGTGATGAGCTTAAAATAAAATGGAACAAGGCATAGTATATAAATACAGTGTTGATGAAAGGGACGCTTATTTTCCAGAAATCAACCGCCATTGTGATCAAGTCACGATATTTTGCATCTTGTCAATGACATTTCGGTCCCCAGCGACGTTGGTCTGACGTTGTGAAAAGAACTCATGCGGTCCATTGTTGTCACAAGCGCGGTTACCCATCTGATCACTGTCGGGCGCTACTCATTCTTCGTGATTAAAATCTGAGAAACATATCAGGAAGTGACTCAATACGGGCATTCAACAAACCGAGATTACTCCAATCAAACCGCGATCGATTTGCAGTTTCATTAGCCAGTGTTTACCCTGGAGGGTGCCTGATTCGAAACAATTCCGC
>JAQIWT010000601.1:0-17341 GCA_034696485.1 Isohypsibius dastychi
TCGAGAAATCCAGATCACCAGGTGTCTATGGATTTGGACCATACACACGGTGGTTCGACATTAACTGTGGACAAGCGGTCTGCAAAGGAGCGTCGACTGTTTCGGATGTTTGCGTACCTGACGATCTCGATGGCGGTGGGTTGGGGACCGGGTGATGTTTTCTGGACAATGTACAATCTGGACCCTAGTGTGTAGGAATTCTCACTCGCCAGCGCCACTGCTCATGTTTTGCAGCGCTGTCACTAATCCTGTGCTATACCAGACCGGAAGCAATGTGATGCGAGAAACACTGCTGCGGATAATTGGCGCATGGACTCGGGGAAATAACCATGATGTGGCGGTGGCAACAGTCGTGCTGCGCGATATTCAAGGTAATTCAAGTATCACCCGGAAGCAGAGCTCCAATTAACGCGACGTTGTTCGTATGTTTCATGGAGAAGAATAATTTTTGCCGTTTCAGATGGGTTTTTTGTTTGAAAGCACGGTTTTTTTCCTCGATCGTTATTATTTAGAACACGCAATTTGCACGCGCTCACTAAATATTATTGGAGACTTGCATCAAACTCAGCTCTGGAAATCACAAAACGATAACCCAATAATGATAAATGCTAACTTTAGGTGATCCCCGGGTTTCGGTAAACGATTTCGAGTTGTAAGATGTCGTTTACACTGAGCTGGCTCTTCCTCGATCAAGATATGAAAAACGTTTTATAGACTCGCTCTATGTGTACGCACGCTTCCGGTAGGGTGGGAAAACACTTCATTATTATTATATTATTATTACATCAATATTATATGAATTTTTTTCTACTTTAAGGCCATATATTACCTAATTCAAATTACCGAAATAGAATACGTACACACTCTAGTGAACTAATTTAAGTTTGCATCAAATTACTTTCAAGATTTGACCAATAAGAGTTGCCAGTGAGTTTATGAGTTAGTTTCACATTGGTTGACCTTGAAACCAAAAACCATAAATGTGAGTTTGTCTGTGGTGTTTTCAATCTCGTATAAAAAATTCAATTGAGATCATTGCAGAGCCATGCAATCATCCAGCCTTCACAACTTTGCGCCCTTCTGACTATAAATCAAATTTTTCAACTCCGTTAAGTTTTCAAAAAATTGCTTTGCAAACCCGCTCGTTCTAATCAAGTCAGTCGGAGGCTTTGTATTCTTGTTAGTTTCATCAGCAACAAAATATAACTGACCTCAGTTTTAAGTGGATATTAAAACTTTGTCCTTGAATTCACTGACTTTCATTTGATCTTCAAAATGGAACCCCGTTTGATTGAGTTTGAAATTCCGGTTGCCCACAAATCCTTTCCAAAAGCATATCAAATGTAGATAGATTTACGGTCAATCTAATGCAATTATTTTACTGTGATTGCATGACTGAGTAAAAAAATGATGGTTGGCAGAAATTGTAGATTTTTCTTTCTTGTGACCTTGGGTTTTTGATCGTTAACTAATTCCAGTATGGTTATTGCAAAAATCCGCTCGACCCGATCCAATCAATTTTGTGGCCCTATTGAATGACCTATAGCTCCTAATTTTAGGTTAAGTATTCGCAAAAGTAAGCTCGAAATGAAGCCTAAAGGCCTTTACCGCTATTAACCAGTCTCCAAGAAAATTGCTTTGCAACCCGCTGGTGTTACTCACAGCGACCGGATGCTTCCCAATCATTATACACGAAACTGGATATTTTTACATATTAATCCGTAAATATTGTTTGAATTTGAATTTGTCACTAACATCGAAGCTTTTTTACTTTCTGTTTGGACGCATACCGATCAATCCAGGTGGAACACTTGAATTTATTGAAAAGGTCTTCACTTTTTCAATGAAGTTTTCAATAAATTGAAAAAGTGAAGACCTTTTCAATTGAAAATTTAGGTCCCCATAAGCTGCCCTCTAATACGTTGCTAGCTAAAGTTCAACCCAAAGTTTCCCGAAATCATTAATTAAAGCTGAAATATAAAATCAGTAAACTCTCAAAATAGACCCAAAAGTTGGTCGAATGTAGCCCGGGTCTGGATCAATCTGACAAAATGAATTACGTTCAAATATTCGGGGTAGGTCAAAAATGTTATTTGGCGAAAAACCATGCAAATTTTTGCTGGTGACCTTCAGTGTTTACCGAATTGTAAATTTCCGACTCATGACTTCCAAGTTCCCTCCGACAGAATGTGATGGATTTTCAAGCCCTATCTTTCAAGCTATCCCACATAATTTTAGGTCAAGTATTGACTTTTGTAGAAAAAGCAACTCTCGAGCCGAAGCCTTAAGGCTTTTAACGCTATTGACCAGTCTCCAAGAAATAATAAAATAAATAAACATAGCGGTCAAACTGAAGGTCAGTTTCAAAAAAGCCTCTAGAAAATATGTGTATATCGCGGTCACACTGAAGGTCATTGTTAAAAAGCCTCCGGAAAATGTTACTTGCTACCGTTTCAACCAGAATTATTGAAATTTCCTGCTGGTGACCTTCACTCTTTCGCACTCTAAAAATCTGTTTAGCATGTAATCAAATATTACCTTTACTAGTCATGACTCATGTTCTTGGTGGTGAGTCATTTCAGCTCTTCTGTATAGTTTTACCTTAATTACAGCAAAAAAAGTATTTTTTGAAATCTAGCCTAAAGGCTCTTACATTATAAATTTAGTTCCCCATTAAACCACAACGATAATAAAGTCATTTCAAGACCAAAAAAATGTAAAAACCCCACCAGAATACTGTATAACCGAATTCTTAAATGGCAAGCTTTTACTGACGTCTAGATGTACAACTATCAACAATAAATCATCCTCATTCATCTCGAAGCTCTTCGTCATTCTGTCGAAGTGCTTGGTTCCCTGCGATATCGGAATCACGCCGACAGAATGACAATCAAGTTCAAAATAACCTTCAGTGTACGGACTGTTAGTATATCTGAAAACTGGCATTTTCCCAAGCTTCATCGCCACACTTCGCTGTACCCATACTAAAAGAAAATTGTTTTTATTTTTGTTTGAGTTTCGACGATAATATTCACGTTTAAACATCTGTCGCTTTCTTCAAGTCAACAATGCAACGAACGGCGTGCAAGTTTATTGTTCTACTTATGAGCTCGTTTAAAACGTAAGTGGTGGTTAAGTGGTCGCTGAGAGAACGAGCTATTGTTCAGAAGATGTGTGCTCATTGTACCGTGATTTCATGTAATCATTTTTAACGAAGTTTCCATTATCTCCAAGCACGTTACGGTTCGGCCTTGATCATTTAGGTGACTAATGTTTTGTTCAATGGCTGTAGACATCTTGATATTTTTTTAAAAATATCTTTTAAATGATGCTCGTCCGTTGAGAAACTTTAAAAGAATTTTGTCAGCTTCAAGCTTACGGCTTCTCCGAATTATTTTCCGGCTCACGATGCTGCTTCTGCTCTCCACGTTTATCGTTATCGGCGCACTGCTTCCTTCACCTGTCGAACCGCTCGGTGCAAGGCCATTTCAGGAATATCGACCGGCACATTGCAGTACCCTGACCCGTTTAGCCGAGCTCAACTGCCCTTGCAAGCTGAAAGGTGAACACTGTATCGAAGGCTCAAATTCAATCTGTAATTCCGCCGGATTCTGCAAATGTCCTCCAAGCTCCCCGTTCGCCAGCGCTAGGGGGCGATGTCTGAATACGTTCGCCTTCGTCGGTCTCGTTACCGACGCCAATGATGACCCCGTCCAAGGCGTGACTGTAACCATTACCGACACAACTACCGGACTGGTCTTCGCGACCCTAGTTAGTGACGCCAATGGTGAATTTAGGGGCATCATACCGGCCGGCGAATATTTATTCGAAATCCCCGATGATACTCAGTTTCTTGCTATAATAGATGTTCAAAACAACAGTTAATTTTCTTGCCAGTTTTAAAGGAGAATTTTGGTTGCTCATGCTGCGTTATCAACTAGATATCGTCAAATTTTGTTCGTGTAGTCTGACTCAGTGTTTGCATGATAAACCAAACACATGGGCTCGTCCGAGAAAAAACCTTAAACGTTGCCGCTTTTAGTGGCTAGACTAACTCCTGCTTACTTAGAAAATCTCGTAGCGTCTAGGAGCAACATCTCGCATCATGCATCATAATACTAGTTGTCGTGAAATCGTGTCTAAAGAGTCGTTAAAGTCGGAAGACTTTCTGGGCGATCGAAAACGTGCGCTTCACATCATGTTTGGGCGAATCATATATGTTTTCGTCAGACAGAATGCGATTCGCTGCTATACCATATCATTTCAATCCAAAGCAAATAAAGTGAATAGCTCATAATTCAAAATTGAGCAACAACTTGCGTAGGTAGGGGCCAGTGGACAGAAGCTCAAACCTACAGTTTGGGTTAACCATTCATCCTCCGCCCACTCTTGCCGTTCGAGCCTGCGCCCAGCAAAATTTCACTCTCTTCGTTCTTGATTTTCTTTTCCTCCTTAGACTCCTTCTTTTCTTCTGTCTCACCTTTCCTTTGATCGCCGTGCATTATTCTAAATAGCATCTGTTATTCTTATGTATACTTGGGGAAATATGGATTTCGTCCAGGGAGAAAATATGATTGCCTGCTCACTTGAGGCTGTGAGATCAGGCAAAAATGTCCCAATCGCATGCTGGGTTGGTTTGTGGAATTTCACAGACAACACTTGGCCGCAGATTATTCGGCACGTCAACGAAAATGGGAAGGAGATTTAAATTTCACCTGAGGAGGAAGTCAAGCTCGAGGAAGTTAGCAAGTCTTGTGGAAAATAGGGAATTCCACACATTCGAAGACGAATTCGGCATTTGAATATCACAGCTGGAAAATGAAAGGTTCGTTTTGTTGGGAGATTTCAATGTACGTTGAGTAAACTGAATATATGTGGGTTTGAAGGAGCTGAGCTTCACAAATAAGTGGTTCAAATATTTGTTCAAGCGCCATCCTAAAATATCATGGAGAAGATGACCGGAAGTGACCAGAAAGTTATGTGTGGATGGATTAAGAATACTGCGAATGCTTATGTCGAGAAGCTGTACCAGCTTCGGGATGATTGTTATGTTAATTCTGAAGGAATCTTAACGATTGCTGTCTTTCTTAGTCGACCTAACTTCCGGTGTGATGAGCACATTTCCAAATTTCATCATTCACGTTTACTGGTTCGATGGGATTTGATGTCTTGAAAACCAGACATTTGCTTTTCTTGTTCTGTCATTTTTCACTTGTTCTCGCATCATTGAATTCTTATGTATTTGATCTATAACCAACATATCGGCATGTGAGTTCAGTGCAAATTTCGCGTAGGTTTGTGGTGAGTTTTCCGGATTTCCCCTCAGTCGATTTATGCAAGTTGTTGCTGAATTTTGACTTATAAGCTATTCACTTTACTTGCTTTGGATTGTAGTTTAAGGTTCAAAATTGAACCTTAGTGTCCAGCTAATTAATTACGTTATTACATCTTTACATTAAAGTGCTAACGTTCGTACGTCACACTGATTGTCTTGAGTGGTTGGCTTTTGCGCAGCTACAAATACATGTTCGCCCCCCCGCACCGTTCTGTTCAGTGTGCTCACCGAACCGAGTAAAACGTTGATTGACTGATGGATTGATTTGTGCATCTACCGCAACGGCGAGACCCCGGCACTTTCTCTCCCAACGCACTTTGGCCCAACTCCCAAACATGCTACCTATCGGGAGGAAAATAATCACAGGGGCCTCCGGTTCGCCTATCAGTCCGAAGGTTTCCCTGCCCCCTACCGGTTGAAAAACTCAACCATCCGAAGGGTTTCCCCCTTTCCGGTGGAACAACCGACAATCCGAAGGGTTCGCACCTTCCGGTAGAACACTTAACAACCCGAAGGGGTCCCCCCCCCTTTACCTTTCGGTGGATCATCTTACAGTCCGAAGGTTCCCCCCCCCCCTTCCCGTGGATCAGCTCACAATCCGAAGGATTCCCCCCTTCCGGAGAACACCTCAGAGTCCGAAGGGTCTGACAGTTTGAGTGTAGCAGCCTAGCACTCAGAGTGAATTTTTGATATCGGCAGATTTCTGCGCGTAGCGCGGAGCACGCTGCTAGTTATTAATTACACCCCTCATATCTTTGGTTTCGAAATCGTAATCGCCATGTCGCCCTCTGTAATAGTCTCATCGAAAAAATTTCTCGTCTAACTCCACCGAAGTCAACATAAAAATTGCTTATGCAACCCGCTCATTTTATTCACGTCAACCGGAGGCTTTCTAATTTCTCTTGATTATGAAACATTGGAATTATTCTTCCCCGGTACGGTCGATCACTGAGAACTCTTGTGTCGCCATAAGTTGACCTCTAATACATTGCCAGTTGAAAACACCTTAACCAAGAATTCAATCATAAAATCGGTATTCATTCCAAACAGACCCAAAAGTTGATCAAATGAAGGCAAGTTTCAGATTTATTAAACAAGATAAATTTCATTGAAATATTCCTGGTAGATCAAAAGTTGTTTTTGACAAAATGGCGAGCAAGTTTTTTGCTGGTGACCTTGAGTTTTTTGGCGATTGCAAATTTTACAGCAAACATTTCAAGATTTCCTTGGACGAAAGTTTATAATTTTTCATGCCGGACCTTTTAAGCTATAACCTGAAGTATTTGATCCAGTACTTAGGAAGATCACTTCTCGAAATCATGCCTAAAGGCTTTTACCGCTATACACCAGTCTCCAAGAAAAGTATATTAAATAGCGGTCACGCTGAAGGTCAGCCGAAGAAAAGCCTCCGGAAAACATGGTAGAAAAAATATGGTGCATCATGAACTCTTATTACTCCAGACCTAGTTGCAAGAAAGCTCCCCTCACCCTCCCCCCCCCCTGCATTATCAACTGAATGTCGTCAAGTTTTACTCGTGTTTTCTGACTCACTGTCTGCATTGTAAACCAAACATGGTCTCCTCCGAAGAAAAACCTTAACGTTCCATTTACTAGTAAGATCAACTCCTGTTCATACCTCGTAGCCCCTAAGAGCAACATCTTGCATCAAAACTTAAGTCGTCGTGAAATCGTGCTAAAAAAGTCGTGAAAAGTTGGAAGACTTTCTGGGCGCTCGAAAACGTGCGCTTCGTTGCTGGTAATTCTTCCGGTGTACAATATATCATACCATGAGAACTGGCAAGCTTGACCCGCCAAGGCGTCAAAATCCGCTAAGGCAGGAAATTTGATTCTCCAAACCGTTGAAAACGTTAGCAATCCAGCTTGATTTAGGGGATGATGTATATCAACTGGACTGCGATCCTGTTGAGTGAGTTCTCTCCGAGTATGTGATGTCACTGTATCGCGATACAATGCAGTGCTCTTTGCGATAATTTATTGAATAATTATCGGCACGTTTCTCATCACCCCGCTGGAATAAAAATGTCCCTGTTCTCTGCTGCTGGTACAGGATCCTACAACTGACTACGCGAATATCACTATCGCAGCTCACTGACCAGGGTTGGTCTTGGCCAGGAAACACCAATAACTGTTCATTACACAAGCGTATCACACTATGTTGTCATTCACATACAGAACCTCTGAGAAATAATTCTTCATTGTGGTTTACTGGACGTTACTCCAGTGTTCCGAACATTCGAGGTTGTGTTTGTTTTCTGCTTGAGCGGATGTCCAGCTAGGGTTCTGATGGTGCTGTTGATTCAATTAAACAGTGATTACTTCTTCAATTTGTTGTGCTTGAGTCATTAGTTTTTGCTTTTGATTATTGATTAAATTGACGACCAGTTGGCATTAGACTGAACAGTTTATGGTGCATATCCGATAGTTGGATTCGATATGACTGCGAAATGCATGCTATGTCCAAATCACCAGCCAGATCGCAAACAGAATGCATCGCGGGTCAAATCGTCCCAGCTGGGGTGTTACGGAACATCATGTCCGATGACGATCTGGTGAACAACGCACACATACGAATTGTACAAGTCAGTCGTCATAATCTGAAAGTCTTCGTGTTTGACAAAAAAAAGATTCATTACATTCCCAGAATATCTTTCAATATTGACTTGCAAATCAGACATTTCGGGTGCTGCGAAAACATTTCCCTGTAAGACCTGTTTATGCATAAACATTCAACCGCAGTCAAAGGTCGACATATGATGAATGTTCCATTCTCCACCGCCATGAACCATTTGGACATGGACATGGACAACTTCTCGTCGGTTGTGGTAGAGTCAGATCAAGTACAGATATCCTTGCGTTCGTCAATACAGATCGAACAGAAAGTGATATCTCAATCAAAACAGCAAATGTTGTGTTCAAAGAACTTGTGGAATAATCATTTATTTTCCGCTCATTTGAAAATTCTTGACATGTAGTCTATTGCAAATATTGGTGATATCGCTCGCGCATAGATTGGCGAAGTCGATGATTTATATATTATAAAAACATGCACTTGTTATCAACTGAAACACGGTCCACAAATAATCTGAATTTCTGAGTATTTGACCGACACATCCTACTCATTTCGCTCAAAACATCCACCTTCTTGCAACATTGAAATTCTGGTGTACTTTAATAACCACCACATTGACCGCACGCGCCTGGAAATTCAGATCTGCAGCTACTACGAAACCATATCTTTGGATATTAACCTACATCATGTGAACTACCTTGACGATGGTAGGTATCATGACAGCCGCACATAGCCCGACAGACAATCCTATCATCAGCTGAACTGAAAACAAAACAAACGTTTCTGATAGATCGTGCTCAGGAAACATTGGTAGTACCATTAAAGCTTTGCTCGCATCGTTCACCCTGAAAGCCGCACATAGGAACGTCCAACGGCATTGCACCAGTTGACCATAACGATGACAATAAGGTGATGGTTCGTTTGTCAGACGCGTAACGCCAAACTGTCTGCATGAAATAATCTGAGTTACGGCATCTTTTGAACGAAGGCTCTGTTTCTGCGTACCTCAACGCGGTTACACGGAAAATTCCATCGAACAAAATCAACATTGGCAAGTCTCATGCCAACAGTATTAATGTAGAATGTTCGTGACGGTAACGAAAAGGTTCGGTTCCAAAAACGGGAGGCGATAAATTTGGGATCGGGATCAGTGCGCAACAAATAAGTTTCGTCCAGAATCTATAACACAGTATGTACTACAGTAGTGATTCAACGGCTACCAGGATATGGGTGAACACCAGCCACCCAGCGAACAAATGTTGAAGTCTGGCCACCTACACCTCCACGGCTATGGCACTACTCGTTTGTAACATACAAGTTTCCGCTTGTTTTATGAGCTATTACGAAGCAGAAAATCAGTTTTGGTCACTTTGCAATTCGACCAAAAGTTATCACACGCACACGCTTTTGTTCATTTGACCGTTGTTTTTTCGGTGGCTATAACGTTTTAAGAAGGCTTGGATTCGCTTTGTTCATAGTTCATTCATAAAAACAAGCGAAAAGTCAAGATTAGAATAAAATCTTGTTTTAAAAGAATGGGGTCTCAGAAGTGGAGAAATTAGGTGGCCTGACTTCAAAGGTTGTTTGCTGGGCGGCTGAAGTTGACCCATACCCGTTTTGAAACGGACAACTGAGTTACCTCAAGCAAAATGGAAACTGATTCGAAAGCAGCTATTGCAGCACCGTTGCGCTACATGGTGGTCAAATAGAAGACTGGAGCAATTTAAGGTTAAGATTTCATAGAGTGCACCACCTGCTCATTTGGATTCAACGGCCGCGAGTAGGCTACAGCAGTTCTGTTGGTGATACGATCTGTTACATTTCTAACCTTGTCCCAGTTTGGATATGGGTTGGCGAAGATGATGAGCCTTTCGAAACCTTCTCGAGCAGCCTGCCCATAAGAATTCAATTATCAATCACGAACTTCCCAAAACAACCCCAGCTATGACCTTATCGTCGCTATCCCCGGCTTCCCATGAAATCTTCCCAACATGTGGAACACCACCAAGCTCCAGGGCTAAAAAAACCTTCAAAGAAAAACTGATAATTGTGGAAATTGCTGTGATACACTCGCTGAACCATACATATTCCTCGCTGGTCATGTTTTCTCTCGTGGCGCTGATCTGCAAATCAACAAGGATATTAGAGAAAAGCATCCGATTAAAATGCCTACTTCGACTGACCATCAATGAACGGACTGCTGTTGAGAATCCAAAGATAAACACCACTAAAAAGCATCATCTGCCGCTGTATATTATATCAACCCTGATAGCCAGTATACACAAACCTCGTGCTTGTTTTTTTACAGCTTGAATGATCTCGTCGTAGTCATATCTATTTGTAGTATTCGAGTTAAAATTTATGGTGCTTATGCGGTACTTGGTAGCCTGGGCCATCAGACGATCTCTGAAGTTATTACAGATGCTTTGGAAAAATCGGTTGATCGAATTAGTGTCACACAACATCATAATGAATTTCCAGCCGAAGTGATCAAGTAAAGCACCGAGCCCGTCGGTTAAGCTGCTTGCATCGGCAGATGAGGTGGCAAGAACTGTTGGAAAACGCTGTTTGTTCCCGAGCCCGGGATCGCTTGCACTACTGCAGAAATCTTATACGGATAATGTATCTATAGATATCTAAAGAAATACCTGGCAAATACAATGATGTTCCGTTCTGGAAGAGGACAAATACATTTACGTACTACAGCATTACCTAAAAAGTGGGAGAATGTCTATGTGGGACACTTCGGACGGAACCGGACTAGGTCTTAACAAATTATATCAGGGGGTACCTGTCTATGTGGGACCTATACATGTGTGACAGGCCTTGAACGATGCCTAAGTAACGAACCTTTTTTGTTGGACACTCGGGTTTTTTGTTTTTGAATTGTATCTGGAATAATGTCTGACGCTAAAAAGCGTACTCACGACCAAAGTGAACTCACTTTGGCAGAAAAGCTCGAAGTTCTGAAAGATCTTGACGCTAAATTAACAGTGGTCAGACCAATGAGGAAATCGCCGAACTGGTTCTTGAAGAGGCAAGATCCAGCTTGCCAGGCATGAGCACTGCACGAAACCGAACCTCCTGCTGTCGTCGACCAAGATAGCGATGAAGGTGTGGAAGATCTGCCTGTGGCTGTCTATCAACGACATGAAAGATGTCGAGGACATGTGGTCTTCTTTAGAATCGTACTGCTTTCGTAGCGGCTCCGCTAATCTCTCTCGGCTGTATGAACTTTGAAAAAGAAATATGAACTCTTTTCAACAAGAGCGACCTCAGAATCGAATCGCTTCAGTCAAAAGTTTGAAACAGTCCAATCTGGACAGTTTTAAAGTTCGAGATGAATAAAATACAGTACATCAGTGTAGTTCCCTGAAGCAATAGAGGGTTTTTCTTTGTTCAGCCAGGGATACAGAGTTTCGCATTAAGGGTCCTCCTCAGGGGTCTAACTATTATGTTGGACACATGTGTATGTGGGACAACAAAATCGGAGTGTGGCACTTTGTAGGTAATGCTGTACTGTATAATAGAGCAACACGGGTTTGTTCTAGTTACCTCTAGCAAAATCTCCCAGTTCGTATATGTCTCTACCGCAACCTATAAAAAGAACATCCGGATAGATCCATGCAGAAGAATCGATGCGAATGCGTTGATCGATCAGTTTTGGTTGTTTGCCGAAAACTGGTGTTGCGTACGCGCAATGTGCTGTTTGAAAGCATTTCTGGTGAAAACGTCAGGAACAAACTTGACTACTTCAAACGCTACAAGTACTTGTTTAAGCTGGTTCACGCTGAAGCCTCACCCGACTTAGTTTTACCTGAATCACATACACCATCCCCTGGCTATATGAGATTCTTGCTATATGGGACATTCAAAATCGTTTCGGAACTGTGACGTATGGCAGCTAGTTTACGGAGGGCCCGTCATTTATTCCAATAAGGGGATTTTTGCTACATGGGACGCAAACCCTTGAAATTTCGACTCAGTAGCCCATCACTGGCCTTGGTGTGATATCGACATTTGAAACTGAACAAGAATCGCTCTCATTTGGTGCAGTTTGCGTTTTCCTTCTTGTTACTTACATATTAAATATTTATTTAGTGACTTAGTTACTTATTTTATGAACAACCATTGGAAGACACCTTCGATGAGATCATGTCTCATCAGTCGAAATCGAAACACCACCAGTTTTCCGATTCTGTATATTCTATATATTGGAGTATATTCTAAAACTGGTTTGTCTAGCAAGCAAGCCTCGCGAACCCGAACATTCGAAAAAAATAATCGAACAGTGCGAAAGATAGGTTTTTATTCGCTGATAATTACCTCACCAATCAATTGGTTGATTTCGGGCGCTGGAACGGACAAAAAAGGGAAGAAAGGACTCGGGGTTTACCAACGTAAACTGACGGGGCTAACGCCGTCAAAATTGTACGCCTTCGGACTTCGCATTTGCACGACTTCGAATAGCTCAGTTTAAAAGGCGTTAGCCCCGTCAGTTTACGTTGGTAAACCCCGAGTCCTTTCTTCCCTTTTGCACTGTTCGATTATTTTTTTCGAATGTTCGGGTTCGCGAGGTTTGCTTGTAGATAAAATTCGGTAGAAGATTCATTTCTGCTGCTACAAGGTCGAAAAACCAAAAGGTCACCTGTCGAATTTGGTGACGACAGTGGCCCTCGCTATATGAGATTTATTGTCGTTTCACTCGCTATATGGGACTGCCAAACTTGTCCCATATAACCTGGGGATGGTGTTTTACTATTTTTACCCCCAGCGGGGATCAGACGTTCTCGAAGCCGACGTTTGTTCAGCGGAATACCCTTTCTTGTCATCTCCAATAATATGTGCTCCAGACCAGCTTGTTCTTTGACGGTACAATACAGTACTGCTCTGGCCCAGTTTTCCTTTTTCCGCTCCACGCAGACGATTTTGTGAAGTTGATTTTGGAATTCCGAAGGTCTTCGCCGCCTGACACCAAGTCATCTTCCCGCTCAAAATGTTTTGAATACATTCTTCCAGATTATCCATGGCGTGAAAGTATGTGGGGAAGAGAAAGGCGAAGAAAGAAAAGGGGAAAGACCAAGCCAAGGAATTAAAGAGAACGTACGTCGTTTTGTTTTGTTTTCAAGCTAGACTGGGGCAATAATCGAGTACCCCGTTTTAGTGGAGGGCAGGTTACCTGCGGACCCCCAGTGGGTAAGGATAGAAGGCATTTTGCATATACTGGGGTGGCCCAGGATGTTCGTCTTTCATGGTATGGTACTAATACTGAGCAATTCCGACCAACAAATAATTATTCTTTCTGCACTTCTGGACTGAATATCAACAGCCACACAGTTTCAGGTCTGGTTCTTTGATGAACCACTTTCCATGGCGTGGGCTATACATCCCCTCTCTAAGCTGGTTCATTATTCGTATTCTGATAAATAGTTATTAGGCACCTTGAGCCAGCACGCTTTTGTATGAAACCAAACCAAAATCTAAACCAAACCAAGGTGCCAACTTTGGTCCAAACCACAGTTTGGACCAAAGTTTAGATAGAAACGTGGTTTGTAACCAAAATCGCGCGCCTATGTTTGGTTACAAACCACGTTTCTACCTAAACTTTGGTTCAAACTTTGGTTTGGAACCTTGGTTTGGTTTAAACTTTGGTTTGGTTTCTTTCAAAATCGTGCTGGCTCAACCTGCCTATTTACAGATTGATCGTTTTTGGCGCCAGGCATTTATTGCCGATCCTTGGATGTTGCAGTTTTTTGACCATTCAGGCTAGAATAACCTCATTAAATGAATCGATACTGTACTTGCATACGGTGAGGAACTCTACGACACGACCTTCGAGTTGGATTGGATGGACATGAAGACAGACAATGACTATGGCTATTAAGAATTCCGAGTAATCTCATGATCAGATCTCTTGGGACCGAGATAACGACAGATGATGATATTGGCAAATGACTGATTCATGAACATCGATTTATGACTTATTTATGACACATGACCTTTGTCGGGGCCTGACAACAATGTCGTCGCCGTCTGATGCGAAAGCATCAGACCTGCTATAATCCAGATAGGTACAAAAGTCGAAATGTTACCCCAGAGTAATTCCAACAGCATTGTGTAGAACAACAATTCACTCACCCGGAGTTAGGATAACGTTCAATTCTTTGTTATTCTTCGTGAAGTTCCAAATTTGACCAGTCACTTCAACCATCATTCCGGCGGCCTCCACGCAGGTGTAGTAACCAGGTTTGTAAATGCGCTGTCGTGTCAGGTTCTTCAACAAATGCGGGTACGACTGACCAAACAACTCAAATGCTACATCGTACACTGGGGCAATGGCCCGGTAACCACTGACCGGCGCGTCTGATATGATGACCTCTATGATATTCAGTTCCAAAGACACTAGCGTACCAAGGAACGCTGAGAAAAATACCGGTACAAGCCACATTTCTATATCGTAGCCGGAAGATCTCAGCCGTTTGCTCTCTTTCAAGATGGAATGCTGGGTGATATATGGATAAAATAGCTACTTGTCATCCGATTTCTTGTAAATACATTGTCATGCGATTTCTTTCGCGTGGTGATGGTGTTGTCGTCGCAAGACTATGTGAGCTTTTATCAGCGTTCCCGCCCATCAGTACTCGTGGACTCGACACCGTTCTTAATCTCATCAATATTCAGTGATAATCATTCATTGCGTCGGAGGTTTTTGTACTACTCGATATATTTATTCATGGAGACTGGTAGATAGCGGTAAACGCAGTCCTGATTCCACGATTTAAACTTTGCGACTGCTGAATCAAGAATCAAAAACTATAGCTTAGAAGATCCGGTACGTATGAAAATACATGATATTTTGTCCAAGGGAACTTCAAACTGATAACATCCAAATTTATAAAACGATAGAAACTTAATGTCACCAACAAAATACTGCATATTTTTCTGCCAAATGACATAATTGATCTACATTGAATATCCGAACAAAATTCAGCTTATTGGGTAGATCCAGAACTGATCTACATCTGACACTAAATTTATAATTCAGTCCCTAGTGATGCTTTGGTGGAGCTTTATGTGGAACTGTAACTAGCCACATAACAAAGGGCAACTTATGGCGGCCTGAAAATTGTTTCATAAAGGTGTCAACACCTTTTCAGTTAATTCAGGCATCTCCTGAGAGACAAGTTTGAGCTTGACATGGTAATACATTTCAGAGCCAGAAACATGCGTTGGATTTTTGGCATGTCCAAGATGCTCTTGAGAAAACGTAATGAAAGATGGCTGAAGAATGTCAGTGATATCTAGGGTGGACCGGAGAATCCTATCACATCAGATTCCTAGGAAAAGTTCAGTTTTTCCGAGGGTATATTTCTTTTAACACAAGCTGTGTGCTCTCCCCGAATTTTTCGTAATTTCCATTTAATCGTACTAAGCCTGCCCTTGAAGTTTTGGGTTCTATCTCTCCTGCATTTAAACGACTTACTCTAAAACATTTAATTGTCAAAATGGTATGAAAATCATTGCAACTATCATTTATCAGCACTGTATTGGTCTCCAAGGCTGAACACGGGGTCCAAAGTGTGACCGTAATCATGAATATAGGGTTTGGCTCTTATTTTAGGACTCGATTTTAGGACTGATGAATCCAATATCAATAAATACCGTGAGTAACTGTTCAGATCTTTGTGAACACTTGACGAGCGCTGTATTTATCAATCCAGATTCACCAAGAGTGTGGCCATGATATAGAACGATCCGTTCTTGGAGCTCCAGTATGACAGGGAACAACAACTGTTCCTCAAGGGAGGCGGACACAATTTAATACCACTCTAACCAGAGAAATTTCATTTCAATATCACCCACGTCCATTATTCGTTTTGTTTTCATGCATGCAGAAGATTCTGGTACATAATTGATCTGCTTCGAAGGACGGGTATATCAGTAATGGAGAAAGACCTTTCGTTCGCCTTCCGTTTTACTTATCTTGTTTTCAAGCCGTGTCAATGGCAGTTTTTCTTACACGGAGTAATGTGTTCACCCATTCAAAAATGCACTTTGATTACCACAGTGTTTTTGTTTCATTGTGGATTCCGTAGGGTAACACGCCCACGCGCTTTCTTTGGCGCGAGGTATCTTTTACAAAATTGAAATGGTGACAAAAAACAAGGCACCGATTCTTAGAAATCACGTGACTGTGCGCCACTGCGATGTTGAGCATTGCATGATTGACATGCACAATCCTGGCATGAAACAAGAACCGTTTCAAAGTGAGCTTTCTCGATGACATGGGTATCTCAACAGTCCATGAAGACGAAATCGGTCTTACACAAAACCGGTTCTTTACCGGGCTAGAAACATGTTGAGATTTAGCATGCCGGTAAAGGTTAGGACACCGTTCGTTCTTCTGTCCGTGCCAATTTTCTGCAAGTACCCTTTTGTGAGCCAACGGAGAACAGAAATCTCCCACAGCTGGCCAGATTTTTATCGACTTCCTACCCGCAACAAGGTCAATGACGATAAAACTACACCAATATCACTTCGCGACTGTCGATACCACACGAGTATAAAGCACGCAGTGTTTTCGATGTGATCGTTGTTTACGTTGGTGAAGTGAGATACTTTGGACTCTCTCGAGTTCTATCGCTCCCTGCTTCGATAATTCTTAAATGATTGAGTCACTGCTGCTGTGTACAGAAGGGGCATAGCACAGCACAATAAGGGGTCCCTCTGAACTTCTATTATCCCTCCATGCGGCTTATACTGCGGTCCCCTAACTGTCATACCTGGTCCATCACTAGTGCCTGAAGCAGTGGAGGATATCCAAGGGAATAACTGCGAATACCACCTACGGTTTACGCCATTTTGACGTAACGGCCATTCTGAACTTCTACAATCACTCGAGTTCAATTGATCACCGCTTATAGAATCGGGTATATCCTCATATACTGTATTTGAATCCAACATTTAAAACGAATACATCAAACACATGAAATGCTCATTTTCGACTGATCTTAAGCGCAGTGTGTTTTTTTAGATACTGACTATCAGACCCTGGAATCTCAAGGTAGCAATTAAAAATCTGATCCGAGAGTTATGCTTCTGTAGCTCGTTCAACAGAACCATGTACTCCATCAGACTTAAACGCCTGTAGCGGGCAGAATAGTTGAACAGTTGATTCGTTGAATCAACTATTCTGCCGAGCAGAATAGTTGAGCGGGCAAAATACTTGATTCAGTCAGAACTTGATTTCCTTTACTTTGAATCGCTCCAAATTGACAAAAACTTACAGAACGCCGGACATCTGAAAACCCAACTTACCACATTAAGATGGATGCTGAGCAGGGGCGTAGCAAACCCCGAGTTGAGAACTTTGAGAATTCGGCTAAATTCGCCGAGCAGTTTTAAAAAACACTGAA
>JAQIWT010000602.1:0-17304 GCA_034696485.1 Isohypsibius dastychi
GCAGCGCCGCCCTCAACTGCTACTCTCGATAAAAGAATGGAAACGGTGGTCGTTTCCTGTCTGTCCGCCGGCACCCCACCAACGCCAATCAATCGTTTGCTTATCTTTTGCCTTCTTCAGAATGCGTACAACATTTTTTTTAAGACTGACAAAAAAGAATATCGACTTGTGCATCCTGGGTTATTTCTAGATACACATCCGATACCCAACAGTCAATTTTCCATCTTTTGTGTCGAGGAATTTCAAGGCTCAAAGCCGCGAACCGGCATGTTTATACTGTAAACAGTTTCCTCAATCCTGACATGCAGTTCATGAATGTGTGCATTAAACGAATGGATTCACTCGAGAACTTGATTGCAAAAAAGTGCTTAGTCTGGCTCCGGCCCTACGCTCACAAAGGATGAACCAACCCATCTGGGAAAAAACGTTTTGTATCTGGGCTGGTTCTATCAAATGAAATTTGAATCGGAAACCGACTTGCCGAATAACAGCTCCCTCCATTTTTCACTCAACTCGCAAAAGGCATTTCAAATCAAAGTAGCGACTCGAGGACCAAGTCCCATTTTTTAATCTTACACTGATGGCGACAAAAATTAACTCAGATGGCGTTTGTCTGGTGCGAAAACACAAGAGGAACTCTAAAATATCTCCAGATTCAAAAGTATTGCGAAAAATTTGACTTACGTACGGTTTATCAAACAAGAGGATGTCAGTTTTTCCGGGATTTTGCGGCGCACCAGAAGTCCCGATCACACGTGCGCGAGATTCTTTCCTACAAGCTCGTTAAGCAACGATATCTGGAGACAAAACCTACGTTCAAAATACAGGAAATCAATCGAGCGTAGAAACGATGGAGGTTCTGGAGTCTAGGGCGATAACTCAATGCTCTTGATGATTACTCACGTCGTTCGTGACTTCGAGGGAAGTCAAATCAATCATTAACCACCAACAACTGTCGTAAAGTAAACATAAAAAGCGAAAACAGCCAAACAGCTAAACAAGACGAAAATCGATAAATGAACGCGGTGAATGCTGAATGGAACACAAACAAACAAGTTCGAACTCAATACTGCACTGTAGTTTCCCCCTGCACTGAGAACCGACCTGAGGCGAAGGCAAAAACCAGGTCATCGTGTTGCGTGAGCCCTATTCTACCTGGACACATAGCCCGGAGGCCCCGGGGGACATGCGGATTTGGAAACCGTCATTGGTGACCTTTTGCGTATAAAACGTGGTACGTTTGGGCGTAGTTTTTAAAGCCTGGGTACCCGTGATAAGGCAATGCAATTCTCACGTAAGCATTCCAGATCGAATCATGAAAACAATGCTCCATAATCAGCAAACAAAACGATATTGTTTTGCAGACCACAGATGTATGTTTGCGATTTCGCTGGCTAGAACTGGCTGTCTGATACCGGCAGTCGCATGTCTGGTTAAAAATCGGTTTGTTGCGTCTATGATGTATGATGTAGACATAACAAAAGGAACCCACCAAAGAAACCTTGACCATAGGATCGTTTTTTTCCCTTGATCTTTAGAAACAAGATGATGTTCGAAGTTCAATCAAATGTGCCAAGATATTTTCTGATCGATATCAGTACTGTGCGTGCAATGGTGTTTCATTAATGTGCTTTGAAAATCAAAACAATTACCATGCAATATTTATGGCTGTGGCTGATTAGATGATTTGCTAAAAAACTGATTGGGAAACGATTTTGGTATCGTTTCGACTTCAAGGCATAATGCGACCAACTGATCTGCGACTTGGCGCATTACAGATGCAGACCATAAATTACGAAAAAGCAGAAAATCTATTTAGGTGTTATACAATCTTGAGATTCCGCTAAGTGGAAAAGCATTTTAATTGTTTGCTTGTTTAAGTAAACTGAACGTTGACGAACAAAGACTTGAAGATTTAACAGATTTGTGCGCGCCCAGCGGAAAAATACCATCGCATTACCATAGCGGCTTGGAATTACGGTTACCAAGGTCGGTATTACTATGGTCACTTACTATGCTATGGTATGTCTATGGTAAGACCTGCCTAAAACCGTAAAATGAATATTAAGGTTCGTTTGCAAAAGTCTCGATAGGTAAATGGTCTGAGGCCTATAAATTGCTCGAATTTCACTGTCTGCCATTTTTCACTATTTTTATATCGAACAAACAAACCAACAATCTGAGAATCTCGTGAGATGCATAGTTGCGAAAACAACCAGAATTACTAAAATCAGTGAGATGAACAACAAGGGAAAACTAGTCCAGGTCAATGGATGTATAGCGAAATAAAACGCGAACAAGGAACATTCGACTCAACCAACAAAGAAATCTATTTCTTCAAACCAGAGCTCTTCGAGCTATTCCGACGCTTTTTCATCTCTGTAGTTTTGGCGTTGATGGCTTCGTCCTTCATCGGTTCCCCGCGAATAACACCGGATGCCTCTGTTCCTTCCGAATCGAAGTCGATTTCATCCGGCCAAACGATATTCTGCCACGAGTTATCGACATGATTCCAAATGCGGATTATGTGCCTGGTTCCGTCCAGGGCAGGGAAGAATGTATAAGACTCCCGACATGTCTTGACCCGGTACAATTTAGAAACGAAGTCCCTTTCCCAGAACATCCCTTGGCACGTCATGATCGACCATGCATAATCCGACGAGCTGCTGAGGAGAACGAAGCGACGCCCAATCATCTTGCCTTCTCTTCCAGTTGGTTTAACTCCCTGAAAATATGTATAAATTAAATGGGAGATAACGTCAAACCAAACAACCGGAAGTTAGAGAATCTGTTATACTGGAACTGTTTGGAATTGAAAAAAGACCCTCAAAATTCAATAAAAAAACCAGGAATTTTTAACTCACCAGTTGAATATAACGGTAGAACTCTCCTCGATAAAGTCGCGTGAATTTCCCAGTCCACTCGGGATATGGGCCCATCAATGGCAAGGCAGGAGCATCCTCGGTTTGGGGAACATCAGCTTCTGCGCGAATTTGGAGAGCCCGACGATTGGCACACACGGACAGGATTACTTGAACAGCTTTGAATTCCGGCTCGCTGAATAAATAGGTACGGATGTCCCGGAGAACTATTGGTCCGTCCCCCAATACCAGTTTCCATGAAACGAGATCCGGACCGGCATCGCAGAAGGTCTGGGTTTCCCCGTCATAGTGAGCGATTAACATAGCTCCAGTTGGAGCCAACTGCAACAGAAATGAACATTTGAATGTTGTGTCTTCTGTTTTTCAAAGTTGCGAAAAAGTTACGAAAAAACTTAAAATTTCCATTATTCAGATTTTCTGCTGAGAACATATTCGATTTCGTAAATAAGTCATCACGAACCATGAACACCATTCCACCATTGTGAAGAATACAACGCGGGCTTTCGGGTCCTTGGTACTGGAGGTCATCGGGATTCGAGATAACAGAAACCACTTTCATACGATAATCCGAGAAGACTTCCGGCCAAGTGCAAAGTCTTTCCAATTTGACAGCATAATATTCATGCATCCAGTCCAGCAGTCCGCATTCACTTTCTCCAGGTAGATCTCGATAAATTTTCGCTGCAAAAAATCAGAAGTCAGTTTCAGTTATCAACACTTTCGGATTTTACAATTTTGAACGCGTTTTGGTTTTTACTTACTTTTGGGATCAATCGGAACCACCTCGTTCCAGTTAGTCTCCAAGTACATGTTCCCGACGGCCTGATGCACAATTTCTGTCCATCCGGAGTAGACGTTTGGTGGGATAAAGCGAGGTCGAACATTATTCTCCAAGCACCAGGTAATCGGAACACCAACGCGGCCTTGCTGAGCAGGATACCACTTCCCGTCATCAATCTGGAATTACGGACAAATATAGCAGCCGGAAGTACAGTGTGAAAATTCGAGAAGGTTTTGTTTGTAAAGAATTCATAGAAAATATATCTACGAACCCTCATAGCCAAGATAGCAGATGCTGCGATTTTGTTGTCGTTTCCAGACAGCACTTTGAAGACCCACAGGTTCCCGACTGATACATGGACTCCGCGCTGGAGTTCGGTTGGATCCTTGATAACGGCAGCTTCCGGGACGTCGCGACCTTTGATAAACTTTGTATCCTTGGGGAAAATGCGCATGGAATAGTTTCTCTCAGTGCCCAGATATTTCGCAACATCGTCGCCGTCCAGCAATTTCCTCATCCTCGTGCCGATTTCGTCTTTCGGACACATATGCGATCCTTCGATTGTACACAATCCGCCCGGAACTTCAACGGTGACTTTGCCAGTTGGACGAGGTTCCTCCGACATTTTGAAATAAGGGGAACGAACTCGGCGGAAGAAACAAGAAGAAACAACATCTGAATTTCTTTGATCGGAATTCTCTCATTTATATACATTCGAGTGAGCATGCGCGAGACAAGTTGAACGACTCAAGACCAGTGGTGGCTTGGACGGTTGCAAATCTCAAAAAGGGGTTCAAACAATATGCGGACAACCAACTACGGGGAAGTTTGCCTCCCCACCCCCTCCCCCTTCCCCGACCCACCAAGCCACCACTGGTTAAAAGCACGTTGTTTACAAGTTCAGTGCTGAAGTCATTCGCACTTTTATCCTGTGTGCCTTGATTTCCTCGTGCCTTGATTTCCTCGTGCCTAGAATATTTCTCAGTTCGACGTTTCCATCTCGTACGAACATTTATATACCGGAAATTCGCTCAGAAATTCCGTCAGCCTCCGCAAACGGACTTGTTTCCTTTTTCATCATGAATTCCACTGACTCAAAATTCAGCATTACTGCATGTGAATATGGATTTATTGTAGCCCAAGCAACATCGAAGGAGATGATCGCGAATGCTCCTGTTGATGACTACGAAGAGATCCTGAACGGAGTTTCTGTTCGTCTCACCCCGACTCGACTTTTGCTGCGTTATTTGCCTGCTCAGGTATGTCTGACGTTTTTTTATTGTCATTCAGATATATCCATATTGGCTTGCAGTTGACTGTGGAAAAGCTCACCGAGATTTGCAGTCAATTTGGAACGCTGAAGGAGCCAGCGACTATCGTGATGAATCCCATATCAGGTTAAATTCCGTACTTCCGGTTTGATTTTCTTCATTGTGTATATCAACTCCGATATTTGCAGGCAAGAAGTGTGGATATGGATTTGTTGCTTTCGACACTGTCGAAAGTACAAATCAGGCTCGCCTGGCATTGTTGGGGAAGGAACTGTATGGAAATCGCATCATCGTATGTTTTTTGTGCAGACTGACCTTTTACTTGGCATTAAGTCAATGTTTTTTCAGGCGCAGGTGGCGTATGAGCACGACAAACAAACGCGTCGAGCTTGTCTCCATTTGGAAGGACTCAACATCAATTGGACGCCGGAGGAAGTCTACGATGAATTTCGCTTTTTGGGAGGACAAGTGATGTCAACCAAGATTTTGCTGGATCCGATTACAGGTACGCTGTTTTTCCTGTAGAAATGCAGATTGAAGCAGTTTTAATTCAACTTTCGAAAAACCTGCATTTCAACCGGAAGTGAATTTGTGCAAAATTTCTTCGTTTGTTCTCTGTTCAAATTAATGTGATTTTTTGTTTGTAAATCAGCCTTTCTCTATGCACCGGAAATTCGTTATTTCATGACGAAGTGCAATTTGAGTTATCGTGATTGAATTTCTCGGTTAACTTGCAAGTCAACCGGAAGTGAATTTGTGCGGAATATCTCTTGATTTATTCATGACGTTCTGAAATATTTTAGGTGTCTCGCGCGGGATCGGATTTGTCCGCTTCCTATCGAAGATGCATGCAGCGCATGTTCTTTACACTCGAGATGGATATGTTCCTGTCGGGGAAACTCAGCCAGTCAAAATCACCTGGGCCAAGTATGGAAAAGGAGGAGAGCACATGCCGGATTCCGAACCGTTTTCTGAACCGTTTTCGCAGCCAGTATCTGAACCACTCTCGCAGCCGGGATCCGAACCAGTGTCCGGCGCTTCTGGGACGGGAATCAGTATCTTTGTCGGTAACATCGGGAAAGCTTTTACTGAGGATTCCCTCAAGGCTGAAGGCGCTAAATATGGGAATGTCATTTCCGCTGCGGTAAGCCGGGATTTTTTGGCTGATTTCATTTGGTTTCATTGTATATATCAAACAACAAATTTCTAGATCACGGTCGCCGGTGGAAATAATGGGGGTGGATATGGGTTCTTGAATATGGCGGATATCAACGGCGCCATGGATGTCATCGCGAACATGAATGGAAAGAAGTTTCCCGGTGGTGGAGTTCTGAGTGTCTCTCGAAAACGTTGAGATTTTCATATTTTTTCCTCGATTTCGGTAACCATAATGCGATGTTATTAATTTTATCTTGTGGGGATATGTACGTCAAGTTGGTGTGTCTGAATGTGAGACTAACGAAGTGAGATTTTAATGAAGTCGAGATTATTTACGAGCTGAGAATTTGTATGATATTTGCGGCCCAAAAAGGGGGGGGGGGGTGGAGAAGGTCTGGCGGACTCGTGTGTGGGGGGGGGGATTCTCGGGTTCGATGCCGATATGCCACCAGGTTTTTGATTCTCGAAGCCTGCGCGCTAGTGCCAAACAGCAACAGACATGTTTGTTTTCGTTTCATTTTAAAGTCTCTTATTCTATGGAGGCCAAACAAGGTCCCCTCGAAAGAGCGAACAGGAAAATACTGAGGAACGTGAGGCGAGCTATTGATGTACCTGCCCTCAATGGAAACACACCAGGGATTCCATGTCTTCCTCAACTCAACGATTCTGACCATGGTGACTCCGAACCAGAATCAAGTCCGCATAGCTCTGACAACGAACAGGATTTGGAAATGTTGTTCCACGGTGCCAACATGTCTGTCGCGGGCGCGAGCGGGGCGATTCTCAAATTCAGCGACCGCCATGGATTATCAAATAATGCGATTGACGATCTAATTGTTCTGATGAATGGAATGCTCCCCCGGCCCAACAAACTCGTATCTTCTCGCTATCTACTAGAAAAGCAGTTGGCTGACCAGATTCCGACTTCGACGCGGAGGAGATTCTGTACGTTTCACAACATACTTGTACCGCCGGAAGACGACTGTCATCACTGTTTAACGGATTTGAATACTAATTTGATACAGAGGGAAACAATGCTCGAGCGAGAGCAGGTATTTTTCACCTGGAGCATAGAGGAGAATGTTCAGCGTCTGTTTCGATTGACCGGGTTCAGGGAAAAACTCGGGCAAATGTCGACAAACGGATTGGATATTCGACATGGGGATATTTTGAGTGACCGGATGTTCGATTGCGGACGGGACATTTCGCTTTCATTTTTCGTTGATGGTGCCCCGCTTCACAAACACTCGCGGATGAATAATATGTGGATTGTTTGGACCTTCGTTAATAATTTGCCAGTCAGAGACCGACGGCGTTATGGATTTATCACATCTCTTAGTTTGTCGTGGAAAAAAACTCCTCCAGATATTCTGCTACAAATAGCGACAACGGAACTGATTGAGCTCCACCTTCGAACGGGTATTATTATTCGAGGACAATTAACCGAGGTCACACTTTTGATGATCTGTGCTGATTCTCCGGCGAGATGCGAGTGCCAAGGGACGACTCAGTGGAACGGGAAACACCACTGTTGCGGGACCTGTGAATATTCGGGTGTCCAGGATCATGGCACAACTGTTTTCCCTTATTACGGGATTGACGCAAAGCTAAGAACAGCTGCAAGCCAAGTCGAGTACAACAGAGAACGAATGCGAGTGCTCAATGACGGTGATGACGTCATGAAGCCTTTTGTCCGGCAATACGGATATATGGGAGTTAAAAGGAAGAGTGATCTGCTACGCTTGGGTAAAGTTGATACCGTGCTCGACAGATATAATAAAAGATTTTTCGTTGGCAGGTCAGCAGTTTGACATAATACGAGGGCTCCCACACGACGCCATGCACATAATATCCGGGGTAATGGAAAAGTTCCTGACACTTCTCTTGACCGTACCTTTGGCCACTCTTCCGTTCGCTGAAATTCGCAAAACAGAAAACCGCCCAAAACCAAAGAAGCGGAATATACTGGACGATGATGATGTGGAATGCATAGACGAGTTCTTCCGGAGTATCTGGTTTCCGTCCGATACTAGCCGGTAAGTTTCGTATCGAGTAACTTACAAGGTGAATTACGTCCTGAACTTATTACAGTATTCCGAGAAATGGACTGCGGCGTTTTGGAGACTGGAAGGCATCCGAGTCTCTCAACACCTTGCTCTATCATTTTGCAATTTTGGCGGCTGAGAACGCTGACGTAAAGAAGCGATTTGACCCGGAGATCATATACCTGTTAAGAACCTTGTCCGGATTTTTCAATATTTTGTTTGCTGATCAAAATCGCGTTGGAGTCCCCGCGAACGATGTCATTCAAAATCGTTCAGAATTGGCGGATGCGATGATTAAAGATTTCCTCATTTTGGCCACACGCATCTTCGGACAAGCTCACATGGTATGCAGATATTTATGCTTTCCACCGTTTGAAATTTTTCGTATATGAATAGTTCTCGTTTTTTGCAGACTTGGAATTTTCACCAGATGTTACATTTACCGAGAAATTATCGAGATCTCGGTCCACTGTATGGCTTCGCCAATTACCAGAACGAAGATGTGTTCCGGTTATTGACCAGTTTACCGATGGGCACGGCCAGGGTAGATGTCGAAATCGTGAATAAGTGGGGTCGCAAACAGGCGCTCCATCAACTGGATCAAGTTGGCCCTCGCGATCTGTGTGCCTCGTTTGAAGGAATGAAATTCGAGTTGACGACAACGGAATTTGATCAGGAATTCATCCAAGCTATTCGAAATTTTCTACTCGGTCGAAGAGGAGAGCTGGAATTTGGGGGACTGTTTCGCAGGGCCACATCTGCGAAGGGATATCGCATCGACAGTTTACTGTGGTCAGAGCGATCTGATCACCCGACGACGAATGCCTTTTGGACAATCGACAATCCTGACCGTATAATTGAAGTGCATGGGGTAATGCGTTGCTTCTCGCCTGATGGGACAACTCGTGGCTTCGTTTTCGGCTACGGAAGATCTCGAAAACTGTGCCCCTTTCTATGGCGTTCATTTCAGTCAACGAATTCTCATCTGACACTCGATTTCCCGCGCATGTACATGTCAGACAGTAACCCACAAAGAATCTTACGGTCTGTAATTATCGTTGATTTCGAACAACTTAATCGACAGTTAATTGTGTTACGAAAAAACCCGAAATCAGCAGTTCGCTTCTGTGAAAAGTCATTCAAAATGCCTCACGATTAATCGGTTTTGATTTATAGCATGGTTTTTCGTTTGGTTATTTTTTATGAGAAAACAGATCTAAACCGGGATAAAGCAAACTTCTGCAAAATCAAGCACCGGAAGTACGTCGTTTCTTGTTGGGAAGTCTGTAGTGCGCTTTGACACGAATCAGCTTGGGAATACTCGGCTCCAATGCGATATGACTGTCACTGTTCTTGGTCTTCAAAACTGCGGGTCCGTTGACAGTTGGGTTGCGAGAAATATCCGGAATAATCTGCGTTGGAATGAACCGCTGAGCTTCATTGCGTGAGTAGTCGTTGAATGGCAGAAAACACGAAGTAATCAATGGGGTCCCGTCTCGCTGCGTAGTATAAGGTGTTCCATCTTTCGGCATCATAGCACGAGTAGAAGGCGGCTTTTTCCACGATTTATCGCGTGTTGGGCCTGTAACTTCAACCGGGACCATCTCGATGTCGGAGTCCGAATTGGAATCCAACACAATAATCGGAATGGGTTCGGGATGACTGCTAGATGGTCCATGTGTGCTGATCGCAGAAACAAAATTATGGGCATTCTGGGATTGACTTTCGGTGTTCGGTGGTGAAAACTGGATGGTTCCAGATATGGAATTCATTCTTTCTTTCCACAACCGAAACAGCTAAAACGTAAACAAACTGAAATTGAATTTCTGAATTTAGTAGGGGGTCGTCAGTAGCGTCAAATCGTAAGGGGTCAGCTGTAAAATTGTGCTGACGTGTCAACCCTCGAGCTGATTTCGGAGTTCCTCATTTTTTTCCAGCGAAAATCCTCATTTTTTAGAGGTGGAAGAATGGCTGCCAAGAAGGTTCCCGCTAAGGATGCTAAAAAACAATCACGTCGGACCAAGATTACGAAGAAGGCTCGATCAATCCGCTTTCGTCGGGGAGCAACCAAGTTATCTGGTCTTGTTTTCTCCGTGAAATTCTTCCATGGTCGACTGGAGAGAACTCGTCCTTGTAAGCCTTTTTCCGCTGGAGCCGCCGTGTATTGCGCCGCTGCATTGGAATACTTGACTGCAGAGGTTCTTGAATTGTCTGGTAATGCTGCTCGAGATCAACACCGAAAACCGGGACGACCAGTTTCCATTAAGCCACGTGCCATTATGTGTGCAGTCCGTTGTGATGACGAGGTATTTATCACAAATTTGCCCGCATATTTTGTTTATTCAAATTTTGTTTGTAGATTGACCGACTGATTGGTAACAACGTTGTGTTCCCATATTCTGGCTCTCGTATTACCAACGAATTTGTGAATCGCTTACGAAACGGAAGTCCGGAAAAGAAAGAAATTCCTCGAGTCAAAATGGGAATTTACAAGCGTCCTGTTGCTAACGTGGAACCAGAAAGTGAGGAAATTCCTGTACCAGTCAAGCCCGTCAAACCAGTCAAGCCCGTCAAACCAGTAAAGCCGATGGAACCAGTCAAGCCGACCAAAAATGTCCGACGTTTCACATCAAAAGGCTGCGAAATTCCTCAGGTCAGAATGGGGATCTTCAAACGAACTGTGGTTAACGTGGAACCAGAAAGCGAGGAAATCCCAGTACCAGTCAAGCGCGCCAAGAAGACAACTGCTGAACCTGAAGCTGGCTGCTCCCACTGGGCGAATAACACCGAGGGCGAAAGCGGCTCATCAGAGGACACTGATTTCGATGAGGATGAGGATTATTCCAGCGATGAGGATTCTTCCAGCGAAATCAGTGACCATGAGTCGGAAGTCGACATAGCTGATGAGGACAGCGCAACCGGAAGTCGAGATGCGCGCGCCATGTCCGAAGAAGTCTGAGTGGACTCTATGACCTGGAGGTTGGATTTCAATGCAGTCAAGTCTTGAAGTCATTCTATTTTTCTGGGCTTTTTTTGTACGCTGTCTCGCTTGCCATTGCCTTTTGCCGTGTCATTCATTCCGATGCCAAATTTTACGAACCAAATTTACCGTCATTACTCAACGGTGCCACTCAGTTACTAAGCGATTCTTATTTGATGTGTGACTATCTTTTGGCCAATATCTCTTTTTTTTGAAACGAAACAGTTTGGATGGCGCGTTGATAAAATTTCGCGCAAGTTCGTGTCTGCTTCCGTCAAGAAAACATGATTCATCTCAGGTGGGGGTCTGAGATTTGCTGGTCTCCGCACTGACAAAAATCAAACACAAATTTTCGTCTGCACATCCGTTTGATTTTCTTGGCTCCTCGCCGCTTGGCATCGGTCGGATTAAACATGAGTTCCAGTGGGAGACCAAGGAGAACACCAACACCAACACCACGGGAACCCATGTCCGAAGAAGAGTTCATCGAGGTTGTAACGCGCCATCACAAAACACGAAAAGGTGAAGTAGACTCAACATTATTTTTTCGTTGAGTTTTCATTCATTTATGAATATTTCTGGTCAGATTATGTTGTCGTCCAAGCCGTTGACGATCACAGTGTGAAAATTTTGTCGTTTTCGGCAAGGGAATCTCGACACCACGAATTTGCTGCATCACTTGAATATCCGGATCTGTATCGAACTGAAATGGAAGCAGGAATGTGGATAAATGTGGCATGGGATCGGACTTCGAACGGCAATAGTCAACGTGTGACAAAAAAGAGGTAAAAATTGTTTGTTACGAATCATCCTGACGGATTCGTCGTGAGAATAATTGCTTTAATTTGATAGAGATTTTTTCGAATCAATTGTTTACTACGTCGGTAAGAGCTTTGCTCAAGCGAGGAAGGAAAGAACTCGACTCGAGGATTTGGCCAGACAGAAGAGTGTGGAAGCTGCAGCAGAAAAAAGTGCAGGAGTTGACCAGGAGTTGGGGAGTTCTTCGTGTAATTGTCATTCTGCCAAACAGTTTGAAATGTATTCCAATATAATTGTTTTGCGTAGCTGCGGGAACAACTCCACGACCGGCTACCAGCAGCGGCTTTGGTAAGATGTACATCCTCATTCTCGCATTCTAGTTTGAAAATTTACCTGTTACCGTATTTACCGAACTCAAAAACCAGCCGGAAATAACGGGACATGATCGGTCTTTTCTACCTTTTCGCCTTTCTAAATTTATTTATTATATCGAAATTTATTCTTCTAGCGGGAAAACTAGCTCCAGTCTCGAATTCAACAAGCATTGGAACGGGTATGAAACCCATTTCGACATATGAGAATTGAGATTTAATCTGTTTGCATTTTCAGTCGTTGAGAAATCCAAACAGAAACTGCATAACACAGCAGGTGTTTTAGTTGCCGATACTTTGCGAATCCCGGAAACTTCAATTCCAGTTTTTATATAGGTACAGCCACGAAAGGACTCGTCTCGCTACCGGGTCCCACCGTGAGGAGCTTATCAGAGCAGCGGGAGACGGCTAGAGCAGAAATGGAAAACGGTGTGTAGGAAAATGAACATATTGGTTTTGTTGAATACATACTTTTTAAAATGTGTTTCAGCTAAACGTGAGCAGCTGCAACGCGAAAGAAAGCGCCGACAGACAAAAGGACAGGAAGTTGAAGATGAAGCTGATTTGGAAGCGGGAGGTGAGAAAATCGCTTCACAAATAACGCAATTTGTATTCCGAGTATGTACTAATTCACAGTGAAACAGTATGCATTGGAGCAGGAAATGATACGGGATGAGCGAAGTCAGGAGGAACAAGAGCACGACAATGACGGCTCCGACGATGAAGTGAACCGAACTGATGCATCAAGGAAAGGAGGTTGGTGATGCTCCAATATGTTTCTTTTATCAATATTACAGTGTCGCTCGCTATATTTTCTACAGCAAAGACTGCTCCCCTTCAGACTCGAACTACAGTCATTCATCAATCGGACAAACCAGGTCCGTATGTGCGGTTGACAAATTTGTTAATTGCGTAATTGAACACTACTTTTCAGTACAATTTTTCTTTCCAGATCCACCTGCGAAAAAACACATGGCGAAGAAGTCTGTTAGTGTTCCACCAAAAATCCCATCAAAATCAATAAGTGCTCCTGAGCAAATCAAGTCATCGGGTAAACGAAGAAGGGAATCGCTCAATTCCGCAATCAATACAGTAGCCGGGCCATCAAAGCGGGCTCGTTTGGAATCCGCTCCAGGAAACAGATCCAAGCGCGCAAACTCAGCTACACGTGAAAGTGAAAGTCCTCAAGAAACAGGTGAGTGAATAAAGCAAAATAGAGTTCAGTTCAGCAAGATGAAGTTCGACCTTCTGGTTTACAGAAGGTGACGCAGGCACTGACTGGACTTGCCCTGGCCCGAATAAAGTGCGTCTTCTGGGAGGAACTAGTGTTTGGATCGACAAGGACGTCAAAGCTTCATTGGAACGCCGCGCATTGATGGAAAACGGCATCAGCATCGCTAAACGGACAAGGAATCTGTTGTATTCAATTTATCTGCATTTTATCGGAGGACCGAATCGTTGGTTACGTGAAAAAGAACGCCTTGGTCGCGCCGGTCCAATCACAATGTTGGGAATAACCGGGAGTTTCGGCTTGGAAACTATATGCAGTATGTTCACGTTTTTTTTGTTAAGCTCAAACTGATGTAATCTCTCCAGGTTACGTTGAAACCACTCTACAACTGCCCGGTGTTTTGCCAGTTGGTGCGGCTCTCGACTTTCTCCAAGGGAAGGGTGGTCATCTCAAATCAAACCAAAGAAAGGCGAATCTGCGGCTCCAGGAAAACTCATCCGACTAGCGCCGTTCTCTCCCAAGCAAGTAGTCACAATAATTTCTGAGATCCATCGTCGAATGGGGTTTTTCTGAGTGATTTTTCGAGTGAGGGATTTTTTCTCCGGTCAGAGTTTTTTTCATTTCGATATGTCTGATTTCCAGTTTGTTTTTTATAACACGCCAGCAGTTTTTTCACGATTGTTTTTCCCATCTTTTGTTCGCGGAATGTTGATTTTTTGTTGTGAAAAATACGCTTTTCTTTGTTGTTTGCTTGAGATTGTTTGGGATAAATAAAAACCACGGTATTGAGCGTTTGAAAACAGTTTCGAATAACGAGCAGAAATGGCGAGTTATTATGGTATTGCAGTGCCAAACTAGTGGCAGTGATTATGGTATTATGGTATGTGTGATTATGGTATGTGTCCGCTCAGCAAGGACCGTAATTACGGAAATAGGTGAGGAATAAGGATGACCATCTAGCGAGCATAAATTACGGTATTTCGTCGGCCCCGCGATGAGCAAATCGGTCATAGCATTACCACGTAACCCCCCGTTAATAATTGCATAATGTTTTCCGCTGGGCGTGTTTCCTTGTTAACGATTATATCAGAAGACAGGAGGCAATAAAAACTAGGATACGATTACGTACGTAACTTATCTTCTTCAACATAAGTCCCTTGTTTGGTCTGTTTTGAGGATTATGGTCAACGTCCCGTGAGCAATTGTTGAAGTACTCATATAAAACTCTTGCTAAAGCAAAATTTAAATCGTCTAAATGAAATCGTGTCTTGTGATTTCAGAAGTTAAGCTCAGACAGTTTTGCAGTTTTATTGCTGTTTAGTTATTGCAATCCGAGAATACCATATAACTTTTTTTTAAATAAAATCTAGGGCAGTAGACCAGATGATCTACATGGGCGATTTACGAAGTTGGTCGGGGATGTTACCACACCACATTATGTGCAATATGTGTTTTTTAATTTTGTTAAATAAAACAGAAGTGCACAACTGCAGCTGTCAAGTACAGAGTCTGAGAGCCTGAGTTTCTGCAAAGAAAATTACTCGTGGCGGCTTGTCTCCCTAGCTGCCAACCTACCACAAATTCCGAGAACGAAAAATAAATTCGAAATTCAAGTACAACATTGTTATGATTATTGCTTTTTTGATGCGCACTCATTACTATCACCAAGTCTTGACAAGATAAATGAACGTTGCGGCTGTCAGCGTCACGTACTGGAAATGCGCTTCGGGAAATATCAAAACATCAACTTAGATGCCGGTCGTCTGGCTCGATAAACACTAGATGTTTTTGTTAAGCAGCGCAATATTACGAATCTGCAATAACCAGTCTGCTCATTCAACGAACCCCAGAGCCAGTTCGTAGTCAAATATTTCAGAATATTTTTTCAGGAAAGGCGTATTTGTTGTTCCTAATTAATCTACAATAAAAAAACGAAAGAACTCAAGTACCGCTTTTTAGGTCTACAGTAGAAAAAGAAGCCAACAGATTGATTTTCCTTTATCGCTAGCTAAGTTCCGCGAAGATCACATATTCTTGATTTAATGTAAATAATCAATTGGAAACAACCGGTCCAGAACTTAGAGAAGTTTCTGTTCGCACAAAGGTAAAAACCCTTGGCGTGACAAATGGAACAAAACATAAGTGAAATGGCAGGTAACACATTCCACCGCAAGCTGATAAATGTTTTGTCTCACTTCTCCAAAGGATTAAAGTTAAGAAGGTCAAATACTCAGGATTAGCGCGAGTGGTTAGCAAAAACGTCTTATAGACTCGCTCTCGTTGCTCGCGGATTTCCGGTAGGGTCCCGAGTAAAAGTTAGACCTTTAATCCTATCCTCTCCCGTGACATCACGCCGGTTAATGGATTCCACGGGATAATTCGGGAGATGACGGGAGAAGCCTTATTCCTACACGTCATTTTTTCCGCGCAACTGGTGGGGTTATGTCGGGAGAACGGTTATCCCAGCATATCCTTGGACCTTGGTTTTCCTGGGTGAAGATGACGGGAGAAGTCAGGAGAGCATTGTTTTTGATTAACTCCTATGGGAGAACAGAAAGGTCATCGTCATTCCTTTATTCCTTGGAACAGGGAACCCTTCGGGTTCCAGATCAATGATAAAGGCATAAAAATAACATTCGGATCCGAATAAATAAGCGTTTAAAGTATAAAAGGCAGCAATAAATTAATGAGAATTGCGGTGCTGTAATCAGCACCTTAAAAAGCTTCGAAAATCACAATCTGTTTTCCTGATTGCCGGCTTTAAACCGTCGGCATTTTTAAAATTCTAATAATTTAACAACAAAAAAGACCGAAAATATCACTCGGAGTCATTATCCTCTGGCTGCGACTCCTCTCCTTCCTCGTTGCCACCGCTCATCGGCTCCTTGATTCCTCCGGCTTTGGACAACTGAAAAAAAAGAAATGTTTAACGACATGATTCTGTTACGGTAAAAGGTTTATGCGCTCCCATCTTTCAGACAAAATTTATTCCTTTAACAAAAAAAATTACCGGCTACACATCTTATTGACTTGTAAAATTCTACACTGCGGGGAACCCGCAGGGTTTCCCGATTCAGTGGAGAATTTTACAATAATTTTACAAGTCCTCTCCCCGTCTTAATTCTCCCAGCTTAACCTATACTGGAACAACTGACACCTGAACCCGGTTTACTTTCTCCCTCCGGGAGATGGTTAATCATTTTTATCGTTACAAAATCAAAACCATGGGTAACCTTCTCCCGTGGGAGAAGATTCACCAGAAGAATATCAGTAACGGGGATAACCTTCTCCCGCGGGAGAAGGTTGCGTCTTACTATCCCGCCACGAATTCTTATTTTCCGTCAAGCCTCTAGGGAGAACGCCTTTCTCCCCATAGCCTCCCGTCAAAATCTCTCTCCCTACGTGTCGATTTTTACTTGGGGTGGTCAATTCGTATTTATTCATGCAAACAAATCGCTTTTTTTTCAGTAAAACTGCCTCTGTGCCTATATTCTCGGTCAACACTTGACACATTATTTAAAAAAGCGGAATATTTTCAAATGCTTTTTGATTAGCACTGTTCGGAGTCGATTCGGATTTGTCGCTGACATCAACAATAACATTTTCGTATGAGAGTTCTTTTTTGTTAACCTTTTTGAACAATCCGGACTCAGTTTTGCTGACACGAGATGATTTAAGATCAGCTCCATAATTTTTCTTAGGTTTAGGCCGCATCTTGATTCAATTTATCAAATTACGCTAGTTAAGCCAACACTAGTAAAACGAATTACTGATCTGTACGGGCACGCCTCTTTTTGCAAAATCGCGGAATCGAGTACGTTTCAGA
>JAQIWT010000603.1:0-17295 GCA_034696485.1 Isohypsibius dastychi
ATCACATCTATCTGCTTTCTATTCGGCGTATGCTCACTGGCTGACAAGAATAACTGCTATCCAAAACGCGGAATGTTCCCACTTCTATCTGGGTTCCTGGTGACGCTGCT
Source organism: Isohypsibius dastychi (assembly GCA_034696485.1). Classification (NCBI taxonomy): domain Eukaryota; kingdom Metazoa; phylum Tardigrada; class Eutardigrada; order Parachela; family Isohypsibiidae; genus Isohypsibius; species Isohypsibius dastychi. Next base: position 111 of record JAQIWT010000603.1, read on the forward strand.
CGTCCTGGCCTTGTCCTATGGAGAAGGAATGATTATTAATCCAGCCGGAGATTTCTCCCCACGACTATTTCTGGCTATGGCAGGATGGGGAACTGAAGCTCTCACGTGAGTAACTCAGAAAATGTCACCAGCAATCAACACTGCTACTGTGGCAGTAAATGATTAGAATTACAGTGTCATGCCACTTTCACGTATCAATATTGCCTGTTAAATGCCCGAGATGCACCAATGGAAAGAATTATACTAAATACGAATGTCACGGCATCCGCTTCATTATAGAAGTGAAGCGGTTTTCTTTACAATGAAAGACAGTGGAGGGGAAGTTCTAACCCGTAACCTGTTTGACGAACACAGAAAAGCACCAAACACAAGTGAACGGGGCAATACTTAGAGTGTATGGAACTCTGTGCTGCAGTAGTGGACCTGGAACCAGACTTGTCCCGCTAAGCCATTTCACCGCTACTTGCCCGCTGCCGCTAGTTGGTTTTTCAGCCCACCCGCTTTCGGTCCCGCTAAATTGAAATGCTTCACGCTCCCGCTGTTTTACCCGCTAACCGCAAGAATTAGCGAAAAATCAATACTTTCTATTCAGCGGCAAAATATTCTGAGTTTCGACGTTTGGAAAGCCAAAAGCTAACAGAAAAGCTTAGATTCGAAACTTCGCGGTGTTTCCGATACATGCGTCAAGCAACCGCACGTGTATTATTATCATTTAGCGAGAAATTCTTTGAAAGCGGGCAGTGAAATGCCGCTTCCGCCGCTATCCAGATTTCCCGCCGCTTTCCGCCCGCTATTCACTTTGGCCGCTACCATGAAAAAAGCGGATAAAAGCGGCAGCGGCGGAAAAAGCGGGGAATTTTGACCGCAAAAAAGTTCCGCTTAATTAGCGGGACAAGTCTGCCTGGAACCTTTTCTTTTTTTAAAAGGGACATATCTCCTGTTTCGATTGGCACCTTAATTGTATCTGGTTTTGCTTTCAGTGTGTGGAACGGCAACTGGTTATGGATCACCCTTCTTGGAAGCCATATTGGTGCAACCGTGGGAGCCATATTGTACACATGCGTCATTCAGACCCACTGGGATCCTAATGGCGTAAAAAACATTCTCTGAAATCCACGATGTCGCCTTTTCGTCGTGGAGTAAATTGCAACGGTATTCTGTACAGTACGCTTTACCAGTATTTTGCCCCATTTTTTGATGACGGTATTTCTTCGAAGCTGACAAAAACCAGATGCGCTAACTTGCTGACAACATCCCGAAACAAACTCATGACATGAAGATCATTTGCTTTTCGGTTATTTTCTGCGCACCATCTGTGACACCTGGTGACCTATTTGAACGACCCAGAATGTCAGAAACATGTCGATAATTAGATAAGACCAAGAATGTTGCTACATAAATACTCTGAAAACTTTCAGAGATGACAAGTTTTTAATGCGACACCCAGTTTCAACAACCACAAAAGCTACTTGGACACCAACTGGGTAGAGCCAGCCTGACAACTCACGACGACCACGAATTCTTCAGTAATTCTGAGAACCCATTTTACTTTCTGTAACAGTATTACTGTCCCAGTTAATACAAAGAAATGACAGCTTTTTTAATTTCGAAGCAATGACGACCGAAGTACAAAGGTCTTGTACTGTCCACGTAATGACGGTAAGTGTTCAAAGTATGATTATCGAAACTGGTTTAGTTCTGCGGATGTTTTCCCTCGAGGTTTCGAGGTACGCTTAAAAGAGTGATAGCTGTTCAGGTCATAAATTGTTTTGGTAGTTATGGTTGCTTGTAAACGTTGCCAGTTACACTTATTTTGATGTGAATGTCCTGAGAAGATCGTGGTTTAAAACATGTGTTGAATAACGGAGTTGTGCTAATCAAAGTCATTATTATGGTAGCTATCGAGCTAAACCGATCTTTTCACCGCTGCTCTTATCGTAGTCGAAATGGGCACATACATTCAGTTAGTGCACTTGCACCCCCAACTGGAGGTAAGCATTATTGGACTCACACTGCTCTTGACTTTAGAACGCTAGTTTCACGAGAGTTTCACGCAGCATTCAGAGCGGTGCTAAATAAGATCAGTCAGGTCAGGCATTTGTGTTTCGAAACCATGTCGAAAACAGATAGTGAAAAGGTATGATTGGTTGGTCAATTTGCCGACAAACGATATCAGTTCAGTTGGTTGCATTCTAATGCGTATTTGCATCACCCAGATTGATACTCGAAGAGCTGTCACCAAAGATACGTAAACATCGCATGAAGAGCTTATATTCCGCATGCTATTGACCTCAAGTATAAGAAAGACCAGAATTCCCCCGTTCAATCATTTATCCACCGCGCGAGCAGAATCATGACTTTAAGAGTCAGTGTTCATTCGTTGGTTCTCATTCTCTTGCTCATTGTCGGCTACATGAGTTGCGATCAAGCTGACTTCGATGCATTGTCAACCGGCACTGTCACCCTCTCCCCAACAGTGACCTTCATAGGTACAGAATTTCAGGTGAAGAAAAACCAAAAGGGCTATGTGTATCAAGGTATTAAGTACGGAACGGCTACACGATTTGAGGTAAGTCACCATAGTGTTTTCACTGCCGGCGCCTGTGCCACTGTTTATTGATTCTCTCCTGTTCAGCATTCCCAAGTGAACTCTGACTACTCATACCAGTCTAATCCAGGCCAACCCATAGCTGGCTTTACGTGTCCACACATCATTGACCCACTCCTGGAACATGAGCTTATCCTCAACGAAGACTGTCTTTACCTTGATGTCACCGTTCCACCTATTGGAAATCTTCAGAGGGCGTTTCCCGTCCTATTGTGGGTTCACGGTGGCAGCTTCCCATGTAAGTCCATCATCTTACGCGAGATTCAAGATCCAAGAAGTATTCCATGATTTGCAGTGGGTGACAAAAACTTTTACAACGCAACCTCGCTTGCGGCGGATGAGCGAATGATAGTTGTGACGATTAACTACCGCCTTGAGAATTTCGGTGAGTACTGCAAAACGGCTACTTGCGAGTTTTCTCGTGAATCTGTGTTCTCAGGTTATTTGAGTTCTGTGACGGGTGACCTTGCTGGTAACTGGGCGCTAGGTGACGTCAAGTCAGCATTCCAATGGGTTCGGCAGAACATTGGTTTCTTCGGCGGCAACCCGGGAAAGGTCACTTTATCTGGGCAAGGGCTAGGTGGAGCTCTGGTGTCAGCGGCTTTCCTAGACGAGTCAATCCGAGGTGCGGACTGTTGTTGGTCAGTGAATTCTGATGTAATCTTGGTTATCCAGAACATTTACTGGCGGGCATTGCGATGAGTGGTTCAGTGCTGGCTGATTGGGCTGACGACACTGAGAGTGCACCGGAGTACTTCTTGTACCGATCTTCCTCATTGGGATGCAGTAACCTGACCATTGCTGACCGAGTGGACTGCTTGAAGCAGGTTCCTTATGAACACTTTCTGACGGAGCCTATTCCACCTGTTGGATTGGTAAATCAAGCAAAATTAACCGCCTCAATTTTCAGCCTAGAACTCAAGTGATTGTTTCGCAGGACTATGTGCAGGGTCTAGTCATTGACGGGACACACATCCCAGGTAACCCCCTGGAGCTCATACCTAACCAGGCAGACACGGACGCCGTTTTTGTCAGTGGGTATTTACGAGACGACGCATCGTTCTTTCTCTTCTGTAAGTTCGCAGCAAGCATCATAGAAGCTGCTGCAATTTAATCTGGCTGGTTTATTTCGACAGTGGCGTTTCCGACAATGTTCTTCCCTGGGGTTTTGAACTTTGGGCTCGTTCCGGTGATAATCTCGTTAATAGTGCCAAAAATATCGGCTTGTCCTCAACAATTCGGAAGTTTGCTGAGCGACATCATCAGTTTTTACAACATCCAACCCACAGACGACGAAAACACGTTGCGTCAAAAGCTCATCCTGGTATACTGTACTCACCTTATTGTTATGGTAATTGTTACCATGTTTCACGCAGGTGGCAGCTGACGCAAGTTATGGTTATCCGTCCTTGAAAGAAAACATCGCTTACGCAAGCCGGTCGTTTTCAAACGAAGTCCGTAATTATCAGTACTTGGTCACTCACGACCCAGGGTTCATTGGTCTCGGTAAAAAAACAGCCACATTAGCTAATTTCGAGAATGATTACACATTTTTCATTGAAGGAGTTTTCCACCTGTTGGATGTGACGCTGCTGTTTAGAGGCATTTGGGAAGAGCACATGATGGAGCACAACGTCTTCCTGAACGAGAAAGCTACCGACGCTTTTCGAAAACTTGTTCGTCAAATTGTTTACGAAGGGTTAGTCCAGACGTGTGTTCAAGCCTCCGGGGTTCATCTCGTATTCTATTTAGGAAGCCTGACTATGATTTTGTTCCATTTGGATCGGATGGAAATTACAACATCTTGAACCAACGAGGCAGATGGGTTCAGTCGACGAATGAGATTTCAGGAACAATTCAGTTGTGGGACCAAATATCGGCTTTTCAATGCACTGTTTAGCGCTGTCGAAAGGCACTATACGTACATTTTGTAAAAATTTCACATGATTCATCGTTTCTGACCAGTTTTTCAACCCAGAAAGCTTTTCACCATTACAATAGATCAGCATTTGGCCAGTCTAAATTCCGCAGACTTCATTATCTCCACGGACCGTTTTTGGGATTTTGCGATGTATCATGTGTTTTCCGTCAAGATGAGTTCAAGTTTTTGTTCAGCTGGTGGGTTTGAATCAGCCCGTATCTTTGAATACCAAATCATTCCAAATCAATTCAGTGCCTAATTTTCCTGAAGAAAAATTTTGACTTTTCCTAAGGGGGGGGGGGGGGGCTACAACAGCCTCACTTTTCTTGATCGACCAGTCGCAGTTTTTAGAATCTCTGGCATATCTTTTTACTGTGTTTTACAAGTCGACGGACCGAGGTTTGAAGGTGCAGGTAAACGGACAGAGGTTTCAAGACGTCACGTACTCTACGATTAACTGGAAAACTACGATCGGTCTTTGATTGAAACACATAACTGTTGACTGTTTGTTTTCCATGAGTTGCAACTTCCAAGTCCCCAGTAGATCGTTTTCACCGGCCCAGCACCTTGCGCACGCGGTACAAAAATGCTCACGTGACCATGTATAGAACAATCAGCGCCAGGCAGCTTTAATCAAGAGCCGGCTGCAGTTTTCCAGTAATGGATTAACGGAGTGTACAACTCGCGAGTTTGGGTACATTGATTCCGTAGAGATTCGCGAAATTATACGTCTACAGAGTATACGGCCTTAACCAAATTAACGATCTCCTACGGCAAAAATACGCTTGCTGGAGCCTGATCAAACGCTTTGTTTTGTTGAAAATTGTTGAGATGACCATGGTGTGTTGACCGACAAGAATGACAGACATGAGCATCGATGCCAAGACTTGAACGCATTCAAGATATGAACAATTAGAGCAACGCATCTTAGTTATTTGATGCTGTGGGCAAATTCCATGTAAAAAAATACTCAAGCAGTCTTGACAAATCGAGAAACAACGCCTTCATACCATTACCAAGCACCGATCATCGCGCCATCGAATCATATCTATTTTTCGAGCTAAAATCAGCTCTTGAATAGAAAACTGGGTTTTGATCTTTGATCAAGAGGACTCTCCACCATCACATTCTTGAAAATGCTCTGCGATGCTGTTTTGGGTCTAGGTAAGCTCATCATTTTTCATTGAAATTTTTGTTGAATAAAACGGATCCTGTTATCAAATTTGACTACAGAAGTATATCCATTGAGCGAATCGTTATGATGAATCATGATTGAATAAATTTAATTCGGCAAGCAACAGGAAGATGAACTCATGGTTGATTTTTCATGATTGATTTGAAATATTACAGCTGTGATCTGCGGCGTGCTAACTCAGACTCACGCTAATGTTAAGCAGTCTGCTGTTGACGACCTCTGCTATGCCGACGGTAAGGATCCAACGAGAAGACGTGTGATATTGCCATGCATCATTTTTTTTTGTGATCACAGCTCAGTACAAAGCTCTTTTCCAAGCCCTGGCTACCAGCGATACTCAGATGATGAATATCCACAGTGAGCAAGCGAATAATCCAAATCCTGGGCCTTTCCTCAAAGTCGCGGTCGCCATTGGATTCGACAACAAGGTTCTCCTCGAGGTCGCGGCAGAAAATCAAACATTCCTTGATCGATGTTTGCAATCAAACCAAGCCCTCCTATCAAATCTTGCGCTGGCAGCAACCATCAACGCCAACACTCCTCTGAGCGGAGGCCCGCCTTTTACCGGAGAAGGTGAGGGACAGAAAACAGCCAAGAACAAAAGCGTGAGTTCGGTATGGGGCTAAAATGACAAGTTTGGCTCGCTTGCAAAAACAGAAGGCTTCCGTTACCGCACATGGAAGCGGATGACAATGACTGCCTTCTGTGGCCCAGTAGATAATTCAAGTCCCACTTTCTCGTCATAGTGTTTACCGAATGCGTTGGTGAGATCAAAAAATACGGTGAACTCTGGAGACCTCGGGACAAAAGGTTGTGTTTAAAACTTGAATAGTGAGATCATCCGTCGATGCTGGGCGGGTGAGATTCCAGAAATTGCATGCATGAAGTATGGAGAGCGGAGCGGACTTGAAATTCGATCTGTTAATTTCTTTTTCATTCGGACATAAACGTCTAAGTTCCCATTACGCAAATTATTTTCGCAGTTGGTCAATTGGTTTGACCAAATTTGGTCAAACTACCATACTTCCAAATCGTAGTTTGCTTCGAACCCGTCAAACCCGCCAAACTGCTAAATTTGTAATGTACTATCTTAATCTGATCCGTTAAACTCGTCAAACTGCCAAACTGTTGTTTCCATGAGGAAAAAGAACCGTCAAATTCGTCAAACTACCAAACTCCCAAATCGTAGTTTGCTTCGAACCCGTCAAACTCGCCAAACTGCCAAATTTGTACTGTACTATCTTATTCTGATCCGTCAAACTCGTCAAACTGCCAAACTGCTAAACTGTCAAACCGTCAAATTCGTCAAACTACCAAACTTCCAAATCGTAGTTTGCTTCGAACCCGTCAAACTCGCCAAACTGCCAAACTGTTGTTTCCATGAGGAAAAACAACCGTCAAATTCATCAAACTACCAAACTCCCGAATATTCTTTTTCCGATATGTGAGGTATGAAGCATAGGAAGCTTGAACCCACAGATCCATACCGCGAACACACAGCGCGTATAATTCTATTCGTTATACTGCTGTTTTGTTTTTAATCTTGACACAATATGTTTGGTGTCCATATTTACTGTGTATTTCTGCATCAGTGTAGTAAAATAGCGCTGAACATCCGCTGAACAGGTTGAAATAAAAATGAATGAATATGCATCAGAGGAATAGAGCTAAAGTGAAATATAATATATATACTCGCTTTACAAAGATGGAATTTTGAGGTGACTGAAAAACGGGTGATGAACAGTACCAACTCGGTCCAACCGAGTACGATCCTAGATTCTGAAATCTCGCGATTTTCCTTTGCCTGAATTTTGAAACTTTTACCAGTTAGGATAAAGTGTCAGAAAAATCTGGAAGATGCAGAAGGAAATTTCATCACAGAAATAATTAATGTCGAAACGCGGTAATGACTATGTCCACAGACTAACTTCTCTCATTGATATACTTTGCTTTCAATGAGATTCCTCAGATCGGCAGAATCGTGAGAGCTGTCTCAACGAAACCGTTCATAGCTGTTTGAAAAAAAACGATCCTTTCATGCTCATACGGACCGAGATCGGTCGATTTGAAGCTGAGTGTCTGATCTGATTCGGCATCATGTCATCTGGTTACAGATAATCGCAATGTGTTCACTCCACGGGAATGCCGACGGTATTTTGAGTATAGCATATATGGTTGACTGTGTGGCAGATGAAAAATGCTTTCAAACTTATTTGAGCAGTCTGAGTTTGCGAAGTCGAGTTAGACAGCTCGGATGCAAGAAAAGTTGAACTTCATGATCTCAGCTCATTACAAGGTCTTCAAGTAGTGTTTTTCTTGGAATGCTCGCTTGGTATCAGAACGCTTCGTACTCGACAATTTTCAATTTGATTTACAAGTGGATTTAAGCTGATCAAACAACAGAACAAGATTAGGTACCAAAACTGATCGGTGCAACATAGTGCGTCATTTTGTAATCACTACATTTCATCGTCACTTAGTTCAACTTCTGGCATGTTGACTTCATCTAATTCGAAATCATCTGCAATAGGCGCTTCGTCATCCGAGAATCCTGCAATTTCGCCGTTGGGTTCTTCTAACCAAGCTTGAGCATTGAGTATTTCTTGGTTCGTTGGTGATCCAGCTCTTGGTGTTCCTGGTAGACTATCATCCACATCCACCACGGGCAATGTTCTGCAGTCATAATCCATAAGTGGGGCATTTGTATTGAATTTCTCCAGGATGTTTTTTAGCTGTTTTCTTGCCGAAGGTGACATTTCGGTGTCTTGTCCAAATCTGACAGTGTATTCGGATAGGGAGATCCCTAGGGTTTGCAGTCTATCTCCCAGTTTGGCTGTTGGCGGGTACTTGTAAAAGACGACAAAATTGAACTCTCGTGTTGGTGTCGAGTGTTTGACCTTTGATATTTTGCCCAGACCAAGTGATTCCAACTTTGTAGCCATTTTTACAAATTCCTTCTCATCGGCAAATATCAACGGATTTTTTTTCGATCCAGCCTCGCTGACCAGACGTGCAGACAAATATTTGCCGTTAAGCAACAGAAACTGGGTTTCCAAGCTTGAGTCGATTTCATCCTCGTTAAATATTTCCCAGACACTCTCACTCTGTTTCACGTAGTTAATGGCCCGTTCCATAGTTTTTGCGGATATCTCCCTCTCTGAATGCTCTCATTTATTTTAAAGGACAAGAGCGCGCAGTTAAATACATGCATGATTTCAGCAACTTTTAAAGACATCTCCTCCAGTTTACCGGTTCCACGAATTCGTCCTCCATTTTTATCTGATTTGTCGTTTGTTTTCGGGGCTGCATTTCGAGCTTTTGTGAGTTCATTCGAGAAATAAAAAAACACTCGGCGCGCTCCATCTTCAAGTATCAAGCAGTAGATTTGTTCCAAATCTCGCAGCGTTGCATACAGAGATTCAAATGTTGCCATAAGGTCATATTCAGATTTCACCTCGTCCTGAATTTCCATTTTGTAGTGTTCTTCAGCAGTGATTTCCTGATCAGGCACAGGAACAGCCAGAAATCGATTTTTTAGTCCATCACCACCGTCCCACATTCTGCAGAGCATTGCACAAGTCTTTGGATGCACTGCGCCATGGACGACAAGACAAGATGATTTCAGACGCAGATTCTTTGCTTTGACATAGCGTAAATCCATGAACGATCCGCTCCAACCACTGTTCAGAAATCCGATAGCTTCTTTGCTGTCAGCTGCTGTAAAGCTTTGTAACCAGCCGAAAATTTCATCCATGATAATCCCGCAGTAGCCCTCATTTTCTCGGAGGAAATCCCGAAAAGCTGACAGGAGAGAATGATTAGAGAATGATTCAGTTGTATTGAAGATAACCTACATGGGAAGTTCACGGGATGGTCGAAGATTTCTTTGTTGTATTTTTTGCTGATCTCGTCTAATAACCGAATGCTATAACTTTCGATGCATGAAGATTTGCTACATCCGTTGCTGCCAATGAGCAGCGAATAGAATGATGGCACTACGGTCTTTGAGCTTCGTTCGTGAACTTTTAGGCCGATATGACCTGTCATAATAGTTGCGGTCGTAGAAAGGAGGGAAGCCAATACTGGTGCTTCAGTTGTTCTGACAGATTTAGCCCAGAATTTGATAGTGTCAACTAAACTCGGGTGGACAAAATCTTCAATGAAGAATGGGTTTGTTCGGATGGCTTTCTTCAGCATTTCGTCGGCAAGTCTTTCGGTCAGCAAAAAAGGCTTATTAGGCATGGAAAAAACGGGTTTAACTTTAGCCATTATCAAGTTTGTGATCGAGGTACGGATGCTTATGTTTGAGTCGAAATCAGGGCTTGAGCACAAATCGAATTAAACACTATTAGCAACTGTGGTGTAATAACGTAGAAGAGGACTTTGTAACCCTGGTTGCTCATGGAAAAATATTCCCCCCTACTTTATGTGCCGTGGACGCTGAATATTTCATTTGCCTCTGATTTCACGTGGTAGTTTTTATTCAAGTTCAGCAGGTTATCTCATTGCAGAATCAGAAAAACGAAATAAAAATTCTGTTGGTATTCAAAATCAGCTATCAAGTCGCAGTACATGAATCTCCTAGTTGTTAAATAATCCAGTCAGCCACTCCCACTATTTTACTATGTCGACGGCGACATAGGTCTTCTTTAAAACGAATTTGGCTCAAGTTCCGTATGATCAACCATCCTACTGGCCTGCAAACGACGGCATATAAGCAGGTCAGTTACACGGATTGCCGTTTGATACGCAGAATTAGGTTCGGAACATTCCAGATGTCTGGCATGTTCCGCATTAACACTGATTGTTAATTTCAGTGCAGAGAATTTGGACTCTCTACCGATGAGGCTATCGGGCTGAATGGATTGGTACATTCGAGTCATTGCGGTATCATTTTTCTACATCTATCAGCATTTCAATAAAGCCACTCCCACTATTTGTTATTTCTGATACACATACTGCGAAAATGGACCTTGAAGCGCTTCCAACAAGGAGAATCAGTGCCTGACCGGTCGTTCTGTGGAATACACTTGCAGCGTTGTATTGGTTAATGTGGTAAGGCTGATTCTAGGGGTTTGTTTTGTAAGTCAGGTGAAACAAGTTGAAAAAAGTTTTGTGTAGTGATGACAGGCAATAGTGGCTGACGGTTTCCCAGTCCTTTTGGGTAGAAGTTGCTAGCCTTATAGAGCAGTCCGAGATGAAGTATTAGGGATCATACTATACATACATAAAGGAGTCGTTTCCGTGGGAAGATATACAAAGAGTTGGGGAACCGCTTGAAGGAGTATAGAAGGAAACGATGCAAAATCTCACAAGCATCTTGTTTGTGCCTCGGAATCGTTAAAAAATAAGCCGTTGATCCCAAAACGTAGGATATGGATTGGAGAATATTTTCAGTGAAAATCTAAGGCTATATCCATTTCCGGAAATAGTTCTGAATTTTTGAAAAATCACCATTATCGGGGTCACCGGCACAAGTGACCCTAACCACTGTCTCTTGATAACAAGTTATCTTGTCTTGGCTCATGCTGATTGACGTCACCTCCGTGTCGGTGGTGTGAATAACCCCGATAATGGTGGTCTTTCAAAAATTCATAACTAATTCCGGAAATGGATATGTCCTTAAATTTTCACTGATAATATTCTTCAGTTTATTTAGTACGATTCGTGATCGACGGCTTATTTTTTAACGAGTCCGAGGCACAAACAAGTTGCTTTTCAGTCACGACGTGATTTCATCTCGGAAACGTGTTTCTTTTTTATGTGCAGGCCATGCAGCTGTGAGATAATTTTTGTCAGAAGCTTCAGACATAATGTTAGATTCAGAGTAAAGTAAACACTCGAACTCTAATCAACAACAACAACATCGAACTTGGCCTTCGAAAACTTGACAGTTGTTGCACCTTGGTTGTAGAGACCAAGTTCGCAATCTGTAGGATAACCCTTGTTGTACAAGGGATTCGCCTTCTTAACTTTTGGGTTATGAATTTGTAGTTTGGCACCATCAACGAAAAAGTTCTTATATTTTTCGCTCTCTTGAAAAATTGATCCTCGAATATGTCCACTGGCGTCATGCGCGTCGAAGTTCAGACGCTGTTTGATTGCTCCTGTAGATTTGTCGGTATATAGCTCGTTCTTGACGTTGAATATTTCAACTTCGAGGTCAGCCCTTCGAACAGTTGTATTTAGAGCCATATAGTGCACCGTACCATAATAACGAAATCTCTCACTTGAACATGTCGGGCTCTAATTGAAGAACCATGACATGGCCAGCAGGTGTAGAGGGTCGCACAATTTTCCGCACAGGATCTTTCTCGCATTCCAATTTAGCGGGTACACCGAAGGTTTCAGTGAAATAGTTCTGTAGATCTGCGTCGCTGTATTTTAGCGTCATTTCCGTCACGAACATCACCACGCTGAAAAATTCGTGATCAACTAGTCTTGGGCCGTTTTAATGGTGTGGAACAGTCTTCTTGTCCCCATTTAATTAAACATGAATTTAGCGACAGTTTTCGTAACTTGCCAGATACTGCTTTGACCCCAAGTCAAAACCACCGAATTCGGAGTCAACCAGGCTTGGTGCGTTCTACTCTGTAGTTCTACTCTGTATTTGTATTGAGCAGTTTAACCGCCTGCATTTGGTTAACTGGACCTGGTAACATTTTCAGGTTAGTTTTACTGGGATAACCAGAGAAACCCAGATTCTGGGCAGAGGTCCTTAATTACTCTGGGCACTCAAGTCAAACGGGCTTGATATCTTTCAAAGAGAACTGTCTCGCACGTGCAACATCTGCATAGCAGATCTGGATAAGCAGCTCACTTTCACTTCATGTGACTGGATTCATCCAAGTGAAATTTGTGTTATCTAGTCAACCACACTGCGCGCAGCGATAGGTTCCTAAATGGTGCCAGGTCTAGCTAATCGTGTAGTGGAGCAACATCGATCTGAAAACTTGCAAATAACGGCTGACTGCCTAATAAGAAACGGCCCAAGACTGCAGAAAATTAATTAATTAGTTTTAATTCCGCTCAGGTTCGTTTTGGTGACACGAAAAATTGCGCGGTGAAAGCCGAAGTCTTTTGAGAGATCCAATGATATTGTCTGCTCGAAGAGAGTACAGTATATCTGTATATATACCACCTTTACACCCCCCCCCTCCCCCGTGTCTTTGGTCACTACTGTATGGTGCCGCAGGAATGGTTTGTATGTACAAAACACCCTGAGCTGTTAGATGACGCTTTGAGTGACAATAGTCCCCTACACCAGTGAAATTCAGCTGAAACTTGAAATTACGGGGAAAGCTGGATTGTGTTGCCATTGGCCCACGCCGAGTCAAAGAGTTGGGCTCAATTTGAAATAGCGTAATTTCAAAGAACAGTTGTTCTTTCAAATCAATCTTTCGAACTCAACCACTCAGTCAAAACTTCCCTGAATAATTCCCAGGTATTTGACTTGAAAGTTTTGCACAGTTTTTGTTTTGCTTGAAATGGCTTTCGAGAAGACTTTTAAGAAGCCACGGCTGATAGCTTCAGTATTATCAGCTGCCATCCCCACTGAATCTCAAATGGTCGAGAATCCAGAAAATTTACGCAGCAGCCAAGTTGCGAGAAAATATACGGTTTGGGATGGGATCCAGTCTCTGACTTCTTAACAACAACTGCATCCTGTAGTGAGGCGATCTAGAATATTCTCCTCTCCTGCTGTTCTTATGCATGCCAAAAAGTGGGAGATCCATGCATGCAGCATGCACCAGAAACCAAGACAAAATTCTCTCTCGTGTCAACCGAATTACGTTCACCAGTTGTTTGGCTTATCTGATAGCTGATTGGGTTGACGTCACGAATTCAGCTTTCAAGATTTTCTTTAAGTTTAGGCTGGATTTCACTGGTGTAGGTGACTATTTTAAGAGCTTCAAGTGACGTTCAGAACGCTTAGGTATTACGTTGTTGTTTGTTTCATAATCTGCCAGTCTTGAAATTCAACCAGACATGGCGTGATTGCTGCTTTCAAAACAGCATCGTTGGCGGAATTCGTTTCCACAGCTGAAAATAAATGAATAGAATGACAAATCCTTCAGAATCGATTTCGATTACATCCACAAGTCAACACAAAGCCTGGCAAGCTCACATACACGGCGCAAAGCCTAGTCTGTTCGGGTACAAATATGGGCTAGATTCCACTTTCCCTTCCACAAATCACTAGGGGTTTGGCTAGACGGCAAAGATATGCCGCGCATATGGACTTGCCAGGATTCATATTGCTTGTATTTTAGCTCACCGGTGGTAAGATGTTTTGCATCCCTGACCATAAGATGCCAAGTGTCATCCACTTTCTTTTTGTGCATTAGCAATGCGACGAACGTTGATCGCTTTCCAGAGTATGCATCCTGAATAAAGCATTTGTTTGCATAATTCGAAAACGATTTAATGAGATAAAAGTCAGTCTTGAATTGAAACTTAACAAGTCGCATAGCTTGTTTTGCTTTGAATCGCGAACACATTAGATATGATAGAGATTGCGCAACGCCAAGTGATGTTCTTTTATGACTTTCTCATATCGAACCGTGATTTTCGAAACGTTAGTGCGTGATATCAGTTGCTGATTGCAATTTCCTTAGAAGTGCAAGTTTCCAACGACAACGAGGCCAGCTACTGCGAATAGTGCTCAGAAACGTGCGACCAGCTGAGTATTAAATGTGTTAGGCTTGCGTGGTTGTTTGCTGATAGAATATGGAATTGGAGTTTAGTAAGTTACGCACGACTGGAATTGTGTGAGACTGCTTAGGGACCATCCATGTATTACGTTCCCAAAAACGGACTTTTTGGACCCCTCCCCCCCTCCCTCCCCTACGTTCATTATCGTTTGTTCACGGGATACCCCCCCCCCCTTTAACGTAATAAACGGGGAATACCTCCCCCCCCCCCAACCTGAAATTTTCATGTTTTTTTCTTGAAAACCAACGTTAAAAACGCAAAGAACCAAAAAAAATGTTTTTTGAGATGGGACGTTACATCTCTCGGGATCTCCTGCCCTCCCCCGTTTTTTAGTTTTTTTTTCGTTTGCATCAGGCCTGCCCCTCCCCCCCCCCCTAGCAGGAACGTAATATATGGATGGACCCTTAATCCGATTTCTAGTTTTCTTGATCACTCAAAAAACTGCGTTTTTTAAAATATGCGTGATAGATCATAGATTTCATAGTCTTGCGCAATCGCTTCAATGGAGCAATCGGATTACCTCATAAGAGCATCCAGCAAACATATGAGACTTCGAATGCGATGTATGGTTTCAAGCTCGAGATATACCAAAATCTATTCACCGGAGGGGGACCGGGACCGGGTGTTGTGAAAGGGCTGCAGGGCATTCTTCGACCACGAATGGGTGGATTTTACAACTCAGAATTACCGAGACAATTTCTTAATTGTTGATTCATTTTATCTGAAGTTGCTTCGAGTTACAGATGTTCTAGACAGCTTGAAAAAAATTTCAGATCGAAGCTAGCACTTTAAAAAATTAATATGAACAAGTTCGAAAATTTTCTTCGAGAACTATCTCCCCCCCCCCCCTCCCCTCAAGCCATGTTATCCCCCAAAAACAGGGATATCTATTGTCATGCAAGCTGAAGGACCCTTGATACGAATATCGAGAAATAATCAGATCAAATTAACGCCTGTTTGCAGTTCGCGGTCTATCAGAGTTATTGCTTAACCTTGCACCGTCAAAAAACCAATAAAATGAACCACGAAAATTATTTAATATCCGCGGAAAACGCCTACGCCCTCGACCAAGGGAAGTGCTGGATGAACGCTGTCTTTTCTGTTCCAATGGAGTGAATAACCCCCTACTCCCCGCAAATCCACCACTGGTTCTGAATGAAATCATGCTCAAGACTCGCACTGTACCTTTAAGAAGTCTTGTGCATTCATTCCTTTGACGTGATTCATCAACGCCAACGAATATTTACGATTAGGTTTTCCTGTGATTCACAGCTTTTCCTCATTCGATTTTGTCGAACATTGTGGCAAAACTTCAACTGGTTGTCCACCATCTTCCTCATCATCTGAACTTTCACTTTCTTCTCGAGTAGTAATCTTGGATTTACCGGTTCCTTTTTTGACGGCAGCTACTTTCTTCTTGTTTGTGCGTGTAGCGGGTTTCGCTGGTGCATTTCGTTTCCCTCGTAATCCCTGGTCTGGGGAATTTTCATGCTCTTCGATATTCATATCGTTAGGAGAATTTCCAGACATCGGATAAGGGACAATTTCACCGATTGATGCAGTTCGATCGTCAGACACTACAATGCACTTGTTACCAGGGGCCGGGGGCTTTTGGTACACATCAACAATGTACTGGATTGCGCGAGAATTAATCACATCAGCATATTTCCCTTTGCACTCTTCGTCTGAACATTTAATGTGAACAGAACCAGTGTGACCATTGAGGACGTAGAATGTGCTGTTAGACGCGTGCTGCCTGTTTTTGAAAGGGCAAACACATCTGAGCGTTGACTTGACAATTGCAATACTGGCCAATTCGTAAATCACTGCTACGTATAGATCGCTCTTCGGTTCAATGGGACAATAATCCAGTTTGGCTGTCTTTGGTAAAATGAACGGAACCAATGATGGCGCTGCTACAGTCCGACCTGGTTTTTGGCTAACTCGACAAATAAGAGTTCTCTCAAAAAAGTCGAAGTTTGGTAGTTTTTTGAATTCAATGCTCGTGAGCTCATGTGTTTCAAAAACTGATTTCTTTCCGAACTTTGCACATTTTAGGAGTCGAAATTGTTGATTTCGGGTGTAGGGATTGATGTCTACTATCGATTTCCAATCACCTGTTACTGAATAGCTTTGCAAAGACTGGAGAGAAGCAATTTGTTGAACGAATTTCTTCATGTCTTGCATTTGTGTGTAAATGATGTCAGGAAACAAAATGTGGAAACTACGTTTTTCAGTCGTGCAGGAAGAAAGCACGATGTGTCTCGTTGATTTGTTCCGGTCGTGAACAGCAGCAACAAGCTGGTGCGGGAAAATATCCGGTTTATTGCTGGGTAGCGGAGCATATTCAATATCAAAATAGAGGACGAGCTGCAAACCGGTAAACAAAACTTCGTAAAAATGGGGGAACAATGTGTAGTCCTTGATTATTAGATTCCAAATCTCCAACGAAGAACATCGTAAGAATTTTCTCTTGCCCTCTGAATTATATTCCCATGCGAATAGGCGATGGTCATCACGATCATATTCCTTCTCGAATATTAAAGCCTCCTGAAGTTTCGTAAACCACTGAATCATGTATGATTAATTCGTTAAGGACGGACTACCGTTTAAGATTTGGATTTAAAGCGCACTGCTTCTAATCATGCGAGAATAAGTTCATCTTCTCGAGATCATATGTAACCAACCAACTGAATCCTCTATTTCAGACCTGTTGGTGGGGGGGGGGGGGGGGGGGGGGGGGGGG